>VMDO01034628.1:0-16818 GCA_007922755.1 Pedetes capensis
TTCCAGCTATGGAAGTCCTTCCTCACTTACCTTTCCAACTTATTAAAAGATTCAGTTCTTTTCAGCATTTGACTTTACACAACATAGTAATGAAGATATGTGATCCTTACCAAGAATGATTTAAGTAAGCTCCATGCTAATAGACAATCAAGCTTTGGCTATGACAATCTCTTGACTTTTTTATATTATCTACATAAAAACTTTTAAACTGAAATTTTAACTGTAGAAATTAAGCTCAAGCCAGTTGTCGCTGTTGTTCTTGTTAGGTGCCCTTTGAGTTGAGTCCCAGTCATAATGACCCTATGTATAACAAAACAAAACACTCCCTGACTCTGTGCCAGGCACAGGATCATTTTTATGTTTAAGCCCATTGTTGCAGATACTGGGTCAATCCATCTAGTTGAGGGTCTTCCTTTTGCATTTACCTGACACACTCCCAAACAGGGATTGGTCCCATCTTACCTGTCCAAAACACAGAAGATGCAGTCTTGCCATCCTAGTTTCCAAGGTGCACTCTCGTTGCACTTCTTCTAGGACAGATCTGTTGGTTCTTTGGCAGTCTATAGTACACTCAATATTCATCCCCAGAACCATAATTCAAAAGCATCAATTCTCCTATCTCCCTTACTCAATGTCCAGTTTTCACAACAGTATTATTCGACTGAAAATACCATGGTATGAGTCAGGAGCACCTTTTTCTTCAATGTGACATATTTACTTTGCAACACTTTAAAGAAGTCTTTTGCAACATCTTTTCTCAATGCAAAGTGGCTTTTGATTACTTGACTGCTATTTTCTTGTGTTGATTGTGTTGTTGTTGTTGTTGCTAGGTACCATTGAGTCTGTTTCAACTCATAGCAACCCTATGTACAGCAGATCAAAACGATCCCCTATTCTGTCTCAGGAACACAATCATATTTATGTTTAAGCCCATTGTTGCAGAAACTGTGTCAATCTATCTAGTGGAGGGTTTTCCTTTTTTTCATTGACCTGCCACTCTCCCAAACATGATGTCCTTCTCCAGGGATTGGTCCCTCCTGACTATATGTCCAAAATACATAAGATGCAGTCTAGCCATCCTTGCTTCCAAGGAGCATGCTGGTTGCATTTCTTCTAGGACAGATCTGTTGGTTCTTTTGGTAGTCCATGGTATATTCAATATTTGTCTTCAGTACCATAATTCAAAAGCATCAATTCTTCTCCTATCTCCTTGTTCAATGGCCAGCTTCACAAGCATATGATGCAACTTAAAATAGCACAGCATGAGTGAGGCACAGCTTAATCTTCAATGTGACATCTTTACTTTTCAATACTTTAAAGAAATCTTTTGCTACAGCTTTTCCCAAAGCAATGTGTCTTTTGATTTCTTGACTGCTGCTTTTATGGGTGTTGATTGTCGAACCAAGTAGAGCAAAATCGTGAACAACTTCAACCTTTTCTCCATTTATTGTGAAATTGCATACTGACGCCATTGTTGATGTTGAGTCACAACCCATACTGAAGGCTATGTTCTTTGATCTTCATCAGTAAATGTTTCAAATTGTCTTTACTTTCAGCAAACAGAGTTGTGTCATCTGCATAATTCAGGTTGTTAATAAGTTTTCCTCCAATCCTGATGCCATGTTCGTCTTCATAAATTCCAGCTTCTTGGATTACTTGCTCAGCATAGAAATTGAAGAGATATGGTGAAAGGATATAGCCCTGACACACACCTTTCTCAACTTTAAACCAAGTATTGTTTCCTTGTTCTTTTTGAAGGACTGACTCTTATTTCATTTACAGATTCCTCATGATTACAATAAGGTGCTCTGGTATTCCTATTCTTTGCAATGTTATCCATAATTTGCTATCATCCACATAGTAAACTTCCTTTGCATAGTTGATAAAACATAGATAGACATCTTTCTGATATTCTCTTTCAGTTAATATCCACCTGACATCAGCAATGATGTTCCTGATTCCCCTCCCTCTTCTGAATCTGGCTTGATTGTAGAAACAAGTAAAGCAAAATCTTAGAGAACTTCAAGCTTTTCTCCATTTATCATAAAGTTGTGTACTGATACAGTTGTAAGGTTTTTTGTTTTGTTGGTATTGAGACACAATTCATATTGAAAGCTGTGTTCTTTGATCTTCATCAATAAATGTTTTAATTCGTCTTGACTTTCACCAAGCAGAATTGTGTCATCTACAGAATGCAGATTGTTAATGAGTCTTCTTCCAATCATGATGCCATGCTCATCTTCACATGTTCCAACTTCTTACATTATTTGTTCAGCATAAAAATTGAAGAGGTATTTTGAATAGATACAACTCTGATCAGGTGTTGTTTCCTTGTTCTGCTTGAAGGACTACCTCCTGATCCATATACAGATTCCTCATGAGGACAATTAAGTGCTCTGGTATTCCCATTCTTCATAATGTTACACATAACTTGTTATGATCCACACAGTCAAATACCTTTGTGTAGTCAATAAAACATAGACATCTTTCTGGCATTCTCTGCATTCAGCTAATATCTATCTGATATCAGCAATGATGTCCATGGTTCCACACTCTCTCTGAATCCAGTTCCCTGTCTACATACTGCTGCAGTCATTTTTGAATGAAATTTAGCAAAATTTTTCTTGTGTGTAATATTAATGATATTGTTCAATAATTTCCACATTTGGCTGGATTTCCCCTTTCTTGGTAAGAGGCACAAATATGGATCTCTTCCCATCAATTGGCCATCTCTTCCCATCAGTAGCTGTTTTCCAAATCTCTTGGCCTACACAAATAAGTATGTACAGTGCTGTACATGTTTGTTGAAACATTTCTATTGGTATTCCATCAATTCCTGTATCCTTGTGTTTCTCCAGTTTCTTCAAGGCAGCTTCTATTTTGTTTTTCAGTACCATTGTTCTCTGATCATATGCAACCTCTTGAAATGGTTATTCATCCACTAATTGTTTTTGGTATAAGGACTCTGAATTCTTTCCATCTTCCTTTGGTATTTCCTGCATCATTTTATATTTTCCCTAAAGAATCTTTCAGTATTGCCACTTGAGGCTTGAAGTTTTTCTTCAATTCCTTAAGCTTGAGAAAAACTGAGTGTTTTCTTCCCTTCTGGTTTTCTATCTCCAACTCTTTGCAAATGTCATAATATTTGATTTTATCTTCTTGAGCTCCCCTTTGAAATCTTCTGTTTAGATCTTTAACTTCCTCATGCTTTCCCCTTACTTTAGCTGCTGGACATTCATGGGCAAGTCTCACAGTCTCTTTTGACATGTAATTTTGCCTTTTCTTTTTTTCCTATCTTTTGCTTTCCTCGTGAATGTTATTTTTTGATGTTATACAACAACCCAACTGGTTTTCTAGTATTACTTTCCAATGCATTAAACATCCTCTTCAGATGGTCACTGAACTCAGGCGGGATATATTGAGGTCATGCCTTCCCTCTTTTATGCTTGTTCTAATTTTCTTCAGTTTCAGTTTGAACTTGCATAAGAGCAGGTGATGGTCTGATAAAAAGTCAACAATTAGTCTTGTTTTGACCTTTGATATTCAGCTTTTGCCATCATCTCTTTCTGCAACTGTAGTCAATTTCATTCCTGTATGTTCCATCTGGTGAATTCCATGTGTATATGTGTATAGTCATTGTTTATGGTGAGAAAATGTACTTGCAATGAAAAGGTTATTAGTCTGAAAAATTCTTTTTTTTTTTTTTTTTTTTTTTTTTTGCTGGTACTGGGGTTTGAACCTAGCGCCTGCGGCCTCCATGCTTTGCAAATGCTATAACATTGAGCTGCACCCTCAGCCCATTTTTTTTCCTTTTTGAGACAGGGTCTTGCTAAGTTACACAGACTACCTCTGGTCTTGAACTTGCAATCCTCCTGCCTCTCCCTCCTGAGTTGCTGGGATCACAGGCGTGCACCATTGAGCCCGGCTTTAGTCTGAAAAATTCTATCATGTGATCTCTAGCATCGTTTCTGTGACCAAGAACATATTTTCCTACTAATGAGCTGCCTTCTTTGTTTCCAACTTTAAGCTCAAGCCAACCAGTAGGCCAATGAAAGGCTCAGATTTGCTGAGTTATCATCAAATTCAATTGGAAAAAAATTTCCTAGTTATCTCAGATGCTATTGATCCGCATTCCAAGTAACATACTAAAGTGGATCTGAAAGAACCTACTAAGATTTTAATAGCTCTTTTAACCAAGGCTGAAGAGCATAGTGAAAGTCTAGTTTATTTACCACATGTAGACACCATCTCCTCCTTCCCAACACCTGTTCTTGACTTACAGCTTGCCTCCTGAAGGCTCTTTGCTTCTGCCATATCAATTCCATTTGGTCTACATTAGTTTACTCTTTACTTCATTGTGTTAGATATGCATATCCTGATAATCAATACAACAATCCATAGGCTGCTTATTCTAAAAGAAAAACGGTCAAATCTTCTTCCTATGGCACTTTCTTTTGAAAGATTTTAGCTTGTCTAAAATCTTGAAGATTGAGTTATAACTCCTTTCTTCCTGGTTACTTATGTAAGTATACTTATAAGTACTTTCTGTTTTGAGGACAATTCCTATTTCTACTTTTCTCCATAATTACATGTAGCTACTCTTCTCTTTTAGAAGTATATTAATAGCAAAATGTAGTATATGTATTTTATCATATATATGTGTGTGTGTGTATATATATATATATATATATATATATATATATACATATATATATGCTTTACAGATTAACCTACATGTATACATATGTTATTGTTAGGGCTGTCAAATCTGTGTCTGACTCATAGTGATCCTATGTACAACAGGCAAAATGATATTGTTAGTGTTTCTTTGCTATTCATAGGGTTTTCAATGGCTGACTGGTTTTGGGGGGTAGGTTGCCAGGTCCTTCTCCCAAGCCTATAGCACATAGTTTTCCCAGGTAGTCTCCCATCCAAGTACTAATGAGGCCTAACCCTGCTTAGCTTCAGAGATCTGATATGATTGGATGCCACAGTGGTACAGCTGCAGGTAATGTATATGTATGTACATATATATACACATCATATATATACACATAAACATATATAAGTGTATATATATGTATGTGTATATATATGTGTATATATATGTATATACATACACAAAAATATATAGGTACACACATAAATGTACACAATAATTATAGAAGATAAAGATGAAATAAAACCGCTGTCTTCAATGAAAGTTAAAAATTGTCCTTTTCTTTGATTACCGATTATATATACTGATGTTAAATGAATATTGAGATTACTCTCCACTTAAGTATTTGTCCTCAATGTCATAACATTATATAACTCATCATTTTACATATGTTTATTTTTGTCTCCCCAGTGAGGATCCTTTTACTTTACAGTTTAGTTTAAGCAGTTAGCCTAATGGAATTTTTGATTGGCAGACAAGAGAGATCAAAATTTTTTCTTCTTATGTTGATTTGGACAGCAGCAGGTCAATTCCAGAGTTGGAACTGCATAATAAGTTTGCAGTTGTTGATTTACTGACAAATGACAGTGAATTAAAATATGGTGAGAATAACTTTCTCCTGGAAAACCATGTCAGCGTATCCTGTTTGAGTGATTCATCACTCATGCAGGGATCAGATGATTCACAACTGAATCACTAGTATCTCTCACTTCTGAACATAGATGTTCTTTATTATTTTAAGACAAAATAAACTTTGCTACGTCTTCTTAGATTCACTTGCCATTCATTCAGTGCATAACAGTGTTCAAGTTTGGTTGAATTATGAGAAAAATCATAATGGTTTTAGCAAAAGTGACTTTAGGGCTATTTCCTCCATCTCCTCATTTTAGGCATAAAAAGAAACTAAGGCCTAGGAGAACTAAAAGTCTATCACAACATGAAAAAGTTTTCAGGTCCCTAACTTGTTCTTGATTTTCATGCTGTTGTTTCTTTCTATTGTGTTGCAGTATCATGGTACCTGAAATAGAATATCCAAATTTGTTAAAAAAATTAATTCTAAAATTTATCTACTTGCTAAAATCCCATTCTTAAAATAACCATGCTTTTTTTCCAGAAAAGCTGATGCAAATCCTGGATAGAGAGAGGGAAATAAAAGGCATCTCATTCCTCGAATAACCAATATTTTTCATTTGCATTTACACTCTGGAAGATTTTATCATGTTATGGAGATGACTTAATGAATACCTCTATTATAAAACATTATACTTTTTGTAACTAAACAATCATAAGCAGTTACTCATGGTTTAATTGAGGCAACAAAATTAAGATGAAAAAATTAAAAAACAAAATATAAAACAGCTGTTGCATCTGAAGTTGCAATATAAAAGTAGCTGGTTGATACACAGTTTCAGCACATATGGCTTGAACATTGTCTTTGTTTAATGACATGAAGGGAGTTTCCTTCTTTTAGATGGTTGAAATAGTTTCTTGATAGGGTGTGGCCAACTGAGAAATTTTAGACACAAGCTAATGTGATCATTTCAATTTCTAGAGTCTAAAAAAATTATTGGATGTAAAACTGCCATTTAAGGGTTGCAATGGATTACTTGTCAAAAGGTAAAGATTTAAAGATTTTAACTTTTGGGGTATTTTTTTTAGCTGATAGTCAATTAAAAAGTTGCCTTAACAATCCCAGAAGAGAACTACCAGAATGATCTGTGTCTGTCATTTTATTTACATCTATACTTCAAGCTTTTGGGGTTGCCAATTCAAAATTTAATTAATTCAGTTCTTTTTCTCTCTTTTCAGATGAGATAAAAATTCTCCTTATGTGCATATTCTAGAGAAGATTAGAATTCCAAGTTTGAGCAAAGGCTTACTCATCAACTTATGAGTAAGTTATTTCCAACTCATCATCACATCATGATTTATCATTATTGCTGTCATATACTACCATGTATCATTAGGTTTTCTATAATGAATAATAGATTTTTATCTTAGTTCTTCAAAATAAATTATTGTCATTGAAGCTAAAATGAAAGAACTTTAAAATCAGTAATAACTTCAGAGCTCAAGCTTTAAGAACCTTAGTATTTTATAAAACTGCTCAGAAAAATTAGTGTCATGCCCACATTAAGATAAAACCTTGAAGCTGCTGCTAGAGCCCTAACCCCCTACCCCTGAGTGCAGTTTTATTCCCACTACACCATGTTATCTCTACCAGTGGGAAGAAGGGATTTAAACAGTGGTTATTCTTAGTCCCATTTCATCAGGATTTTATATCCTTTGGATATATTTTGCATAAAGACTGATTCAATCATTGAAACATAGACTTAAGAAAGGAATATGCCCCCATGTAAATCTGTGTTTTTCACCTGCAGTAGTTCTAAAGCAGCTAGGTGGTAAGGAATGCAAATAGAGCCATTTGAAGTTTGGACAATTTCCTGAATGGAGCTGAGCGCTGTCTCTTTCTGAAGCAATAATAAACATTTACATTTCAGAAATATTTGAAGCCTTAGATAAAAAATGAAGCCATAATGATCTGTTGGTGGTGGTAGAGAGTCTAATGATAGATAATAGTAACCATGATGGCAATAATAATGATGAATCATGATCTCATGAATGGGTTGGAAATAGAAAGCAATGAGCTTTCAATGATAAAATGAGACAGTTTATAGCATTCTAAGGAATGCAGGTGCTCTTAGCTTCAGAGTGCTTCCTGGGCTTACACGGAAACATCAAGTGAGAAGTGACAGATGCTGCCTCTATCCTGCTGCTTTTGAAAATTTACTTTTCTCTATTTCCTAATGAAAAGCTTGAGTTCTGCTGTCTAGTGAAATCTTTCTGATAAACTTTAGCATAACACTCTATAATTGCTGTGACTGTGAGACCACCACATATAGTCAAAGCCATTTTCATTTGCTGTTCACTTTTTGTTGTTCACATGCTTATTTCTATCCTTACCTTAAAACCTTGCTAATGCTTTTTGGAGGTGGGGTTTAGGTCATTTGGTACAGTGCCAATCTGTAGTCTCTTAAGACTCTAGTTTCGATCTCCAGCACTGCAAAAATCGGAGAAAGACATGGCATCCCACTCTTGAAACAATCCCACAATAATCAGCCATTGAAGACCCTATGAGGGCTGCTATGAGTCAGACATGACTTAATGGCACCCAAAAACAACAATGCTCTTGTAGTTTGCTGTTTTGCTACCTTACAGGATTATGCTATATTGTATGTGCTTTCTTATCTCCATTAAAATGCATCTTTATGTCATTGTCATTCTACTTTGTCTGTGATTTTCACCATGATGATCCCTGCAACTAGATGAGTTTTCTGACTACCTACTCCACTTGTATGTAGGTTAAACTACATACTATCCTAGGTATACTTTCATAGTACACTTCTGCTAGCCTGCAGGTATCTGATGTTGGTGTGAAACTTGATTGATATTTTAATCACTATATATTAACTAACATTTTGTAAATTTGTGGGAAGAATTCAGTGTCAGAATAAATCCTTATAACTTCAGAACCTCTACACAATTTGACAAAACTTCTCCCAATATGGACATATGTATAACTTTGAGCCAGAATATTTTTCACCCAGAAGTCATCTTCTACCTGTGCAGCCTATTCACATGTGCCTTTGGAAAAGATTAAGTAAAATGCCTTTCTCCTTTTATTTTATCAGGTTTTTTCAGTGTAAAACAACTTTACAACTGCACAGCATGCCAGCAAAATAAGTTTTAAGGACTTGTTAATATATATTGACAGGCTATCTCTGCAAAGCAGGGCATGCTTCTCTATCACTACAGAAATATTAAGTGAGGGTTGGATTAAATGCTATGCAAGAAAATTAAGTTAGTCCTTCCTTTCAGGGAACAAAACAAAACAAATAAAAATTATATAAATATGGCAAATCCTTAAACTCTTACATGATTGAAAATAATCAAAAGTATAGTGGAACTTCCAGGAAAGGCAAATAAACCTGATGGACATTGGCAAAGAAACAACTCTGAACCAGACTCATATTCCTCAGCAGACTTAAAAGACTGAAAATCATAGGCCTGATATTTTGGAAAGATTATTAGATAGAAGCTTAGAAATATTATTTCCACGATATTTATATCTTACTGATAAAAATTTTTAATCAAAAAGAATATTTAGGAAAAGCCCAGCACAATATGATTCTCTAAAGTTTCATTTATTTTAAATAATTCTATGGAGATAGTGGCTGGAGTTTAGCCTAGTTGGTAGAGTGTCGCACTGCACTCTCTGAGGACCCAGGTTTGATCTCCAGTACTGCATAAATGGGAGAAGGACAAGGCAATCCACTCTTGAAGCAATCCAGAAGCCATTGAATACCCTATGAAGTTTGTCAACTCAACAGCACATAACAGCAGCAACATGATAGAGGGTTGGGGTTTAGTTAAGTTGGTAGAGTGCTTACTCTCCACACTCTGAGACCCCAGCTTCAAACCCTAGTACTGCAAAAATAGGAGAAAGACATGAAGGTCAGAGAAGCACTGACACAGTACCAGGCATGGCACAGTGTTGGGTAGTGTTTCATTCTGTTATACATAGGGTTGCTGTGAGTCAGACCTGATTCCACAACATCTTACAACAGCAACAGTACATATAATTTATGTTATTCTCTCTCTTGCCCTACTCTTCATGTTTCCCTTTAATGTTAGATGTAGCTGCTTCTTAGTTTGGTGAACTTTAATGAACATGGGATAGACCTACACATTCATTCAGTTTTTTATTGTGTTTTCACTGATGATGACTTCTAGTATCAAACATCTGTAGGTAAATGCTAGCCCTTCCAAACAGCCTGTCCTTTGGATCTAGTCCATTATAGATCTCTTTACATTGCAACATGTTGCAAAATGCTAAGTATTAATGGACATTGACATAGATCCCTTTCTATCTCTAAAATAACAATAGCAATTGAAACTCAATATTCAGTAAATGTGAGGAAAAAGTCTAGGACTTATGAAAATATTCTGCAGCCAAAAAATGAGAGCACTGAATTCATTTGAAAGAAAGATACAAATATTTCTGCTATAGTATCCATATAGTAAATGTAAATAAATTATGAAATGTCTCTAAAATTGCTGAAGGGAAAAGAGATAATAACGTTAGGTAAATAAGAAAAGCTAGGGTACAATAAAACTATCTTAGACCATATTCTATTGTCATTAAAGGTAGCAAAATACAGAGTAAAGTTTGTACATATTCAAGTTACAAGTGATAGGTGTTTGATTCATATTACCTTCAGATTTACCATGTGAAAAAGAAATAAGTGCCAAATGAAATAAAGTAAGGTTGAGTTTGGGACAATAGGATATAACAATTATTCTAAGAACCATCTCTGATTTTTTTTCACTGGATTTTAAAAGAAATACTTGTAATGTAGGATGTAAACCCAACATTATGATTCTGAAAATTTAATCAGCAAACACTTTTAAAGGGAGGATTTTGTCTAATACATTAAAAGTTGAATTATGAATTTCACTACCCCTGTATTTCCTCAATATCTAAAGCTTCTGTAGGAAATAAACTTTTTGCCTCTATCAACATTTGATGGGAATAAAGCTAATAACCCCAAAGATTTAAGTCTGATTATAATTGCTGAGTGCTAGACAATATGTTAACTTATTATCAGGTAGGTTTTTATTTCAATGTCCTTGTATTAAAGCCATCATTCAATCAGGTGAGCAATGTAGCAATAAACATAATCCTTATTAAAACTAGCTAAAGTTGTTGGGTTTAGCTTTTCAATTGTGAATCATTGTCTTAGTTTTTGAGTTGCTGTACCAAAATACCTGTATCATTCAATGGCTGGAGTCTAGTCAATTCCTGATTTTCCCTTAGGGTACTCTTTTATTGCGCCTTGGGGTTTCAATTTAATGGCAATAATTTCTTTAATAACCATAGTTTCTTGGTCTGGAACTTTACATGTACTGTCTTTTGGCCAGACTGCATGTTTTTAAAATACTTCTGCTCTGCCTTTTGCCTCTGATTTTCACTGTACAGCTTCTTAAACAACCAGAAGTAATCATGCCACAGCCTCAATATTATTCTGTCTTGAAATTCCTTCTGCCAAATTAATTAATCCATTACTTTTGAATACAGCCTAACTCAAAATTTCAGGACACCCCCAGAATGTAGCCAGATTCTTTGCCAGAATGTAACACAAATGGCCTCTAATTTAATTCCCAAGAGAGTCCTCATTTTTGTCTGAAACTTATGAGGCCTGTCTTTACAGTTTGCATTTCTTTTGGCATTCTGATCTACTGAAATCTCACCAGAAAGGCCTATTAAGTTCCACTTACCACAGTCTAAGTCTTTCTTATCCTGTATCTCAATATTCTTCTAAATTCCTCCCACAAACAAGTCCCAAAGGCCTGGTCAGGCTTAGCACAGCAACAATCTTATTCTTTGTATCAATTTCCTCTGTTAGCTTTTACATCACAGTTATCAAAATATCTGCCAGAACAACTTAAAGAAGGAATGATTGATTTGGCTCATAGTTCCCAGGATTTCAGTTCACATCAGTACATATTGGTAGGGAAGCATGGCAGGGCAGCAGCAGGGCCTATGCTGGAGGACCTTCACATCATTGTAGATGCAGCACAGATTGATTGGAACTGGGGCCCTGAGAAATAAAACTTTCATGCCCTACCCTGAATGACCTACTTCTGCCAGATAGGTCTCACCTCTCAAAGTTACACAGCCCCCCAAAACAGCACCAACATCTGAGAAGCATGCATTTAAACATTAGCCACCAGGGCCTTTTTATATTCATACCGTAACAGTCATCTTCTCAAAGATAAAGTTACTTTAGTTTCCCTTTAACTAACCATCTTCAGTGTCACCAGAATTTGGAAGAGGATAAAATGTTGTTGGCATATTGTTTAAGAACAAGGATATTTAGGGTCAAAAATAATTTTGTGGCAATTTATTACTAAATAATGAAGTAAAATTTACTTTGAATTAATGTGGAGAATTTATTTAATCATTAGTATCCACCTAATGTTTTAATAAAATATTGCCTGATTATGTGACACTGTATCCCAAGAGGAATTTTAGATTATAGGAAGTGACGGATGCTTGAAAGTTCAGTTACCTAGGAAGTTTGATGAATAATTACTTTTGCTTCATTATTTATTTTTTATAATCACAAAGCATACTTGTAACAAAATGTTACAAAATGTATTCATTAATCTTAGCAATGTCATCAAATAATATCTTATTCCCATGCATGTAAAAATATCAGTATGCATGTGAACTATTAAATTGGTGTGCTTGTATTCAAATTAAATTGACAATATACAAAAACACTCTTAAAATGTTGGAGACCCTTTGGCATGGTAATTCATTCCCTAAGAATTTTTCCAGTGGGAAACATAGAAAAAAAGACTCAAATGTACAAGCAGAACATGTACAAACAACAGTATTTATCAAAATTATTAAAACAGTAAAAATTGAAAGCAAACTAAACCTCAAATAATGGAAATTTTCTAAATAATAAACAATACTAAGACATCATATTGTGCAATAAAATAATAGTTTAGACTATATGGCATGTGTGTAGATCATCTCATTACATAGAAAGAGTTATATAAAGTATAAACCAAAATATTATAAATGCCTAGCTTTTGGTCAAGGAGAGGAAGTGTTTATATAAAAACTTATCTTTTCCCCCTTCATCTGTATTGCCTTTGAAGTTTAGGAGGAAAGAAAAATGAGAGACTGAGAGAGGAAGTATGGAAGTGCCTCTTGTCCGTTTGGGAGAAGAGGGTGAACACTAAACATATCTGTATGGGATCTGGTGAGTGTGGGTGGATGTGCATGTACGTACACTTTCTTCCTTGTTTAGTAACCTTATAACTAACTGTCCAGATTTATCTTTAATGCATTTTCCTTTGCCATAGTTCAAAAAATCCTTACTTTGAAGCTAAACTTTAATGCTTAAAGTAAGGGTGTGATCTTCTTACAGGATCAATCCATTTATAGCGGAAAATAAGAAAAAAAAAAACTGGCCCTTTAGTTGTTGGACATGAGCTACTGATATATTTCACTGACATCATAGAGAATTTTACATTCTCTGACCAATGGTGTTTTGAATAACTCCAAAACTGAAGTATTCTTTTTCTCTCATTAAAGAGTAATGTGGAGAAATCCTCTAGCTATATTCCTTGTTTTAGTCAGCTTTGTGATGCTGAGAAAAACCTGAGATAAAAACTTATAAAGAGGGAAGATTCATTTTGGCTCGCAGTTTCAGAGGTTTCAGCCCACAGTCATTTTTCCACATAGCTTCAGCCTGTGGTAGCACAATACCGAACTATCATTGCTCTTTACAGGAAAATGCTGTTCACTTCATAGTGGCCAGGAAGCAGAGAGAGAGACAGAGAGAGAGAGAGAGAGAGAGAGAGAGAGAGGAAGTGACTCAGGTCTATCCCCAATGGTACACTGTCCTTTCACTAAGTCCCAACTCCTCAAATTTCCACTACTTTCCTACAGTGCCACAGGCCAGTGTTCAGACCTTCATCATACAGGCATTTGGGAAACACCTAAGATCCAAATCATAATAATCTTTTGTCTCTGGATTTCTTTTCTCTATTAAAAGACAGCTATATTCTAAAGAAATTAAATCTGAAGTTAATTTTGTTTTCACACTATTATCTTCTACCTGAAAGAATACCATTTATCCTTCAATGTGATTATTAAATGCCATTACCAGTGTAAAGAATAGTATAGTCACATTAGGTGTTTTCCCTTTCATTCAATCATTATCTATGAGCTCATTAGATGATAGGAGACCAGGAATTTTTATCATCTTTATAGTTCCAATGTCTAAGAGAGTATCAATAAGTTAGTGATTTGATGGCCAGAAAGAATAAGTTGATCATTATTCTGTGTTAATGAAAATGGATGTATTATTTATTGCAGCAGAGAACACATACAATGGAGAAAAATGGAATATATCAGTAAAAGAGTGTTAAAATAATTTTTATAGCAGTAGAGCTTTTGTCAGATAGTTTGAAGGGGATTTTTGGGATGTGGAATTTACTGTACATAGGATGCTGTCAGAACATGTGAAGAAGTCTATATCTGTGTACCTAAATAAAATTTATTTATCAGAATGGGGAACAAAGTTATAATTGATAAAGAAATAATATTTATTCATTTTGAGTGGACAAGAGTGCAGCTGGCATTTTTATGGATGGCAAGGCAAACTTGTTTTTATTTCTGCTTAGAGAATATTATGATGTGGCTTTACTTTGTTCATTATATCATGATCTCTGTGTAACCTTTTCTGAGGTTGGGATTCTGGCAGATTACTCATGTCTGATAGAGAATAACATGCCCTTGCTGTGAGTGTCAGGCCACCTTCTAAATGTCAGGAATTGCTCTTTTGTTCTTTTCATTTACCTCTATCATTTTAAAATTGAGATAATTGTAAAATAAGTTTTGAACTACTTACAAGTGAAGTTTTAAAATTAATGAGCCTATAAAATATTCTACAGACTGTATTGTTGAATAATGGTTATACATAAAATGAAACTTAGAGAATATTTTTAAGTAAATGTTGCTTCTGCCCACTTTATACAAAAAATATGAGATGTCACTAACAGAAGAGTTTAGATAAAAAATTATGTATTTGATCTACATGTCTCTTCAGATGCATTTATCCATGCCATAAAAAGCCATAAGAAAAAAGTGCTTAAAGGAAATACATTCAGAATAGTCACATTACTTCTTTAAGGATATTTTCCCCCTAATGTCTTATAAATTTTTTATCTAAATTCAAAATGACGTAAGCCTTTTTGTCCAGGCTCTTGCTTCCAGCTAACCCCAAATTTATTTTCATAGTGCTTTCCCTGATATCCACTCAACACTGAAAAGATTGTTTACTCCAAGCAATATATTGCAAAATCAAACTCATTTTCTCTCTACCAATAGTTATCCAGTACTTTTTTTTCTGTTTTCCATAGTTCTCTTTACTATATGGAACAATGCATATTTTAAGTCAGTTTACAAATTTAACTTATCATCCCTAATTATACAATGATGATCCTGGTTTTTCACACTTACGTCAATGTGTGTGTGTGTGTGTGTGTGTGTGTCCCCTACTAGTTACTGTACTTTTAGTCAGTCATGTTGACTTACATATCATTATGTTTAAGAACATGATCGCACCCATGCCCAGTGGTGCATGGCTGTAATCCCAGTGACTTGGGAGGCAAAGGCAGGAAGATCATGAGTTCAAGCCAGAGACAGCCTATGTAACCTAGTAAAACTGTCTCAAAATAAAAAAGTCTTTGAGATCTACCAAAATTTGACTGCTTATGTTTGAATTTTAATTCCATCACTTACTTTGTCTTTGAACACTCTATGACACCCCATGGAATATCTAAAAAATAAGAATAATAATAGCATCTATCTTACAGGATGCTTGTGAGGAGTAAATGAGATGTGATAGTTAAAACATTTCAAAATAGTACTGTCATGTAAGTCCTCAAAGATATTCCTAACACTGTACTAAAATTACACTTTCAAGTTTATAGTGTTTACAGATCATCTTTACTTCTCATTATATAATCTGTAATTATAGTCTCTACAGATTCACTCACTCTACACCCCCCCGCACTGTGTCTTTAAACTCTAGTTCTTTCCTTCTCTTTCAGTCACATAAATCCTCCTAATGTTTTAGTCATTTTATACAGGGCAGAGACACAAAATTTAATTATATGCTCACTGAAAAAGCATCAACCACTTCCCTTCCCAAGAAAATACTTAATGATGAATGACTTTGATGTACAAGGCCTCAAACAATTTTAACTTTATATACCCACTCAATTTAATGTAGTAATTCGTTGATTTATTCATTTAATAAATATTCAGTGAGCATCTAGTACATGAGGGTTTTGTTCTGCATTGCTCACTATTTCAAAAATATTCCATGTGCTTTTCCTTACTAACATTTTTTCATGGTTCTTCCTATCTGTCATATCCTACTTTCCAAATCTGTTAATTACTCTATTTTGTTTATGCCTTTCATGTACATCAAAAGATATGAACAAATCTTCTGTTGAAACTGCATAGCATTTCATTTGCATTGTTGTTATTGTTAGGTGCCATTGAGTCAGGTCTGACTCATAGCAACCCTATGTACAACAAAGGAAACACTACCCAAGACTGTTACATGCCTAACACTATATCAGTGCTTCTCTGCTATTCATAGGGTTTTCAATAGCTTATTGGTGTTTTGTTTTGGGGAGTGGGCTTCCAGCTCTTTCTCCCATGCCTACACTACCTGGTGTTCCCAGGCAGTCACCCATCCAAATACTAACCAGGCCCAACCCTGCTTAGCTTCTGAAACATGATAAGATTAGATGTCACAGTAGTACAGCTATACTAGCTTTTTCAAAAATTATTATTATTTCTTTTCCTAATTCCTCTGTGATGGACTGACCTAAGCAAATATGGTTATGCATAGCTATTAGACTATTTTTGAATTTTAAAGAATGAAGTAGGCTAATTTTAGCTGTTCCTACAATTTCATTTTAAGGTTTTAAAATTTTAAGTAAATCTCAGAACAAATTCTACCAAAGATCTAATTACTGTTTTAAACAGTGTTTATTAGAAGGCAGTCATAACACAATTCATATAATATGTTCAGTAAACTCAATAAATTCCAACCATATTTTTGTAGTATAAACACTATTTTATGTGAAGTATTCATATCAGTAATATGCAATTATTTGATTCATATAAGAAATATGCAATTATTTCCCATTTAGTTGATATCAGGGACTCTGAATCCAACCAAGGATTGAATATAGGATTATTCAAGGGTAAAGCTTCA
>VMDO01034629.1:0-16802 GCA_007922755.1 Pedetes capensis
AAGACCACTACAGGAAAAGTTTCTATCTTAAACAGAAATGGAACCCAAGGACATATAGAAAAATACTATATAGTAAAAGATAGAGAAGACTTGGATGGGAAACTTAGATGGGAAGGGGGGAGGGGGGAAACATAGAGGAGGGTAAGGGGTAACCTATATGAATAATGCTTATCAAATTGCATATATGAAAATTGTCACAGCAAAAATCATGTCAAAATGAATCACATTATGATGTACATTAAAAATTTCTAATAAAAAAAAAATGAAGTGGCTAAATGAATTACATAGGGGAGGTAGGCCCATGTAATTCCCTAAGAGATTTTAAGAACAAATTCTTAATTGCATATCTGAAGTGGTTGGTCTTTTAGTGAAATTTTTCTGGACCTCCATTTTATGCTGACATTAATTACCTGATTTAGTAGCTTAGCTAATACTAGAATTGAGACAAGAAGTTAATTCTCTTTTTTCTTTCAAAAATTATATTTTAGTGCTTTTTAAAAGTCTCAGAGTAGTTTGTGTTAGCTGTGGTTGAGACTTATAAAGTCAAGGTTTGGTTTGGTTTGGTTTGGTTTGGTTTGGTTTGAGATAGTGTCTCACTGTGTAGCTCTGGCTGGCCTGGAACTAGGTTGGCCTCGAATTTACATCAATCCTCCTGCCTCTGCATCCCAAGTGCTGGGATTGCAGGTGTACGCCACCATGGCCAGCCAGATGGTTTTTTTTTTTTGTTTGTTTGTTTGTTTTTTTTGTTTTTGCAGTACTTGGGGTTGAACCCAGGGCCTCACGCCTGCATGCTCTGCAAGTGCTGGACCACTGAGCTGTGCCCCCGGCCCATTTTTTTTTTTATTTTTTGAGACAGGGTTTCGCTAAGTTATGCAGACTGTGTCTGGTCTGGTCTTGAACTTGCGACTCTCCTGCCTCCGCCTCCCAAGCCACTAGGATTACAGGTGTGTGCCACCGCGCCTGGCTAGCCAAATGTTTTTTGAAGATAGCCCTGGAAGCCTTTTTTTATGCACCTAACAACATCAAGCAAATAGAAGATAACAATGAATATAAACAAAAGGTTTTGAAGTTGAAGGCTAAAGTTACAGTGGTTACAATTAAGTTTAAGGCCAAAATTAATAGGGGTTACAATAGCATTTCTTAAAGTTAAAAATGACATATTGCTACTTGTGTTTATTCATATAGCTCCCTCCACAAACATAGAGATGTTTTAATTTGGAAAATAAGACTTATTCAGTACCATTATTTGTATACATATATTTTTAATTTTATTTTTCTTTGTATTAGTCATTGTGGTTAAGTGATTTATTGCTAGCTGATGAGTCATGAATGTTTTTCTCTAATGAGTCACCTAGTTACATACTAACTTGTTTACTTTCCTTTCTAGATCTTTCACCTAAAAAAAAGGTATTTCAGTAATTGGCTAAAATTTAGCAAGATAATACTCAGAAGTTTCATTGACTTAAAAAACTTTTATTTAGCACCTGGTCTGGTTCAGGCACTTGCTGGGCTTAGGTATACAAAAGTTTATGTAAGATACATGTACCACATGAGAAACTTAATTTTGGGAGAGGGAGAAGGGGGATAAAAACTATGCAGGAACATGTTATAGGTTCTGTGGTTGATGGTGTTAGGTGCTGTCGAGTCATGTCCCACTCATAGCGACCCTCATAGGGTTCTCAATGGCTGATTGTTTCCAGAGTGGACTGCCACATCCTTCTCCCATTTTTGTGGTGCTGGGGAGCAAACCTGGGTCCTCAGAAGGTGTGGAGTAGCACTCTACCAACTGAGCTAAACCCCAGTTCTGTGGTAGGAGTAGATAAATTTACCCAGAATTGAGGCTCAAAGGGAGGTGGGTATTCTGTGAATAAGATGGTGAACATAGTCAAGGCCATAATACTGTTGTGTATTGTAGCTCCTTGAACAACTACACCTGCATGGTTTATATTTCTTTATTGAAATAAGGTATTTATCTGTTAAAGAAGAAACAAGTATATGCATCTGTATCCAGTATAATATTGAAAACTTGGATAAAGATATGCTTCAACACTAAGTCTAAAATCTGCTGTCAGAAATCCCCAGATTTATGGGTGTTGTTGCTGTTAGGTGTCCTCAAGTCGTGTCCAACTCATAGTGACCCTCATAGGGTTTTCAATGGCTGATTGTTTCGGGATTACCTCGGAGTGGATTGCCTCATCCTCTATTTTTTTTGAAATGGGAATCAAACCTGGGACCTCAAAGACTGCAGAGTGGCACTCTACCAACTAAGCTAAATCCCAATGACTTCCTGTTGTTTCATACAAAGATTCTGTTGAATTTCTTCTGAAGCTGGCAACAGCAACAGCACGCCAAAATATCCCAGTGGTATTGGGGAAGATAACACAATTCCTAGGCATTTGGGAAACTATTGGCATTATAGCCCATTGCTTTCAATGTCTGTTACATAAACTGTAAGGAAATCTTGTAGCCTGTGAGCTTTTAAGAATAATAATGTACTGTTTCCAAGTAGCTAAAGATGCATTCTAAGATATTAAATTTATCACTAACTCATGAGTCTGTAACAGAGTTATCTAATGCAATAATCAGCAAATACCCATACTAACTATATGATGTTAGGCTAATTATTTAACCTCTGAGAATCTGTTTTCTCATCTGCAAAATGGTTCTGTATCTACCTTTTAGTACTTGTAAAGTTTAAATGAGATGATGTATATGTGTAAAACACTTCACACAGGAACTGGAACATAAAAGGAAATTACTGAGTGATAATAGGAGTAATAATACTTTAGGAGTTTACATATTGAAATCACTTTTGTTTGAGCTACAAAAATAAAAATATATTAGTTTCTTCCATACTTAGAAAAACAGAAAACGAACAAAAATACCGTAAAAGAATGACAAAAAATTTATAAATCATTCCATATTTTCTGCAAATGAGAAAAAAATGTGGAGTATGGACCAAATAGAGAACAGTAACTATAGAAGAGGGGGTTGGAATAACATTTGAATTCTAAATAATAAATATACTCTTTTATAATTAGAAAAATAAATTTTTAAAACAATTTTTGAAGTATTTTTTTCAAAAATAACTTAAGGGTTGGGGTTATGGCTCAATGGTAGAATGTTTACTAAGCACAAGCATGAGTAAGCCAAGGATTCAATCCCCAGAACAGCCAGGAAAAAAAAAAAAAGAAAGAAGAAAAGAAAAACCTTAAAATCATAGAAACAAACCTACCACTTCTTGTCACTCACTGATGAGGAACAGTCTAGAATGGAGGTGATTGTCTTTGTACTCCAGAAAGATTTGCCAGAGTCAACACCTAACACTGGGACCCAGCAATAATAAGAAAGATGAACTAGCTTTTCCCCATGTTTCTTCACCATTTAAATGCTAGTTGATGACCTCTTTGACTAGAATTATGTGGTGTTAATCTTTTTTCACCCAAGTCCTATATAGAAATACTTTCACCAGTGACCTTCAAATCTAGTCCAACAACAACTTTCTCAGGGTTTACAAGTTTTGTTCTCTACCTTAGTGATTTACTCATTGAGGGAAAGAAAATTAACCAGCCTTCCTTTCTTCCTTTTTTCCTTCCTTCCTCCTATCCTGTCATCCTCCCTTCTTCTGTTATCCAAAAAGGTGAGCATTTGAGTCTGTAATAATTTGTGGGTGAACACAGAGCCCATCACTTGCATTACATCTCAAAAGATCACATTACCTATAATATAGGAGGTTTCTGAAGATTGCAGGATTCCAATAACGAAAAGGAGTTACTGGTGGTAACCTCACTCTCTGGTCCACTGTCAGTATATTGTAACCAATTTTAGTGCCTAGTTAACTGATTTGGGAGATTATATGTTAATAAACTGACCCACAAAAAGTGGATAAGTGGCTGGGCTATAGTGACACATGTCTATAATCCCAGCAACAGGCAAGATTCACTATGTAACCCTAGCTGGCCTCAAACTCCAGATGTATATGGGCTATATACATGATTTTTTTACTGATAAATTATCAAAAGTATTTGGAGACAACTCCTCAATCCCATTTGATACAGCAGCCATTGTCTCCTTTTTGAAACGTGCACTTTTCTCTCTCTTGTTTTTCTTTCTTATGTTCTCTTCCTTTCAGAGTTCTCTGATGGGCTTCACTTTCAAAGAGTAGTGAATGATAGACATAAATGAGATTGCCTCCTGAAAACTGGATTTATATGACAAAAGCAGTAGGTAACTTGGGCATGGTGACTCATGCCTATAATGCAGCACTGTAATGCAGGCTGAGGCAGGGGGACCATGAGTAGCCAGGCTAAGCTACGTAGTGAGACCCTACCTTAGAAAGAAGAAAGGAAGAAACCCAGAGGTAATTCCAAATGAGTAGTTTTAAGTTGTTTTGAACATTCCTGGTTTTGAAATACATGCTGATGGCCCCCTACCTTTTCCCCTGAGCAGTTACTTTAAAGAAGACAGTACTATATAAATGGTTTAAATGTATGTTAAGAAATCAGTCCTAATATTTCCTAGTCAAATTTTGTATAGTCAACCCTTTACATCCATTGGTTTTATATCAATCAACCACAGATCAAAAATACTTTAAATAAAATTTCTTCTGTACCATACATGTAAAGAGTTTTTGTCTTGTTTCTTCCCTAAACAATATAACAACTATCTACATGGCATTTACTTTGTATTAGAAATATTGCTAATCTAGAGAAGATCTGGAATGATGCGGGAAACTGGGCAGTGTGGCGCATGCCTGTAGTCCTAGCTACTCAGGAGGCAGTGGAAGGAGGATCACAGGTTTGAGGCCAGGGTAGCCTGAGCAACTCAGCAAGACCTTGTCTCAAAAATAAACAATTAAAAAGGGGCTGAGGATGCAGCACAATGGTAGAGTACTTACCTAGTATGTGCAAGGCCCTGGGTTCAACACCCTACTAACACACACACACACACACACACACACACACACTTAAAATAAAGTGTATGGGAGAATACACATAAGTTAAATCTCTTTACAATGCATAATATACCTTGCAGGTTTTTGCCATGTATGTGATGAAGTACAAATAAGCTTCTACCTATTTCACAGCTTTATGATTAGATTATAGCTTTGGATGCAAGGATTTCTTAAGTTTCGTATATTTTTAAAGACTATATTAATTAACTCTTGCAAAAAAAAATACTGTATAACCTATAACTTCAAATCTCAGTAGCATGACAATACTGCTGAAAGTTAACATCCAGATTCAGTACAGTCCTTGTCAAAATCCCAAATGGCACTTTTTGCCAAAATAGAAAAACCTATACTAAAATTCATATGAAAGCTAAAAAGACCTTCAAATTGTCAAGACAATCTTGAAAAAAGAACAAAGTTGAAGGAGTCAAACTTGCTGATTTGGAAACTTATGAACTACAGTAATCAAAACTATGTGGTACTGGCATGAGAACAGATGTATATAGACCAATGGTATAGAATAGCCACAAAATAAGCCCTTGAATAAATAATCAATTGATTTTCGACAACAGTGCTATACCATTCAGTAGCAAGTCACATGGCCAAACTCAAAATCAAAGGACAGAGAAGTACCTCCTGCTTCCCTTGAAGTCATAGTAAGGGTGTGGATGAGAACTACTACCACAGGGGAGTGAAGACGTGAGACAAATAATTCAGTGTACCATAGATATATGCTAAGAACTTTTTCTAAAATTTTGGCACCATGCTGGGGGCAGTGCTGCATACCTGTAATCCCAGCAATTTGGGAGGCAGAGGCAGGAAGGTTGCAAGTTCAAGGCCCGAGGCAGCCTGCATAACCTAGTAAGACCCTGTCTCAAAATAAAAAATAAAGAAAGGGACTTGAGGTGCAGTTCAGTGGTAGAGTGCTTGGAAAGTGCTTGGGAATCCCTGAGTTCAATCCCTGAGTACTGCCAAATAAATAAAATAAAATTAATAAGTAAATAATTTTGGCACCATTAAAGAATAGAACATTATTTTAGACTATGAAGCTTACTTACCTTCTTCATATACTGTAACTATTTTGACCGTTTTAATAGAATCTTAAAATCTGTTCTGCACATTGTTTTTTACCTTATTGCAGAATGGAAGAAAGGCGTTATCATGAACATTTATTACTGTGCTAGATTATAACGTAGCATTGCCACTTTCTGGTTTTGTATTTATATGTGTGCGTCTGTGTGTGCACGGTGCACACGTGTGTATCACCTCCCCTTCAGCATTCAGTTGTTCCTTAATGCAACAATTGTCCCCATTTATAATAGTTCACCAGATTTTTACTTACTTCATGTGATAAGGTATGAAAACTAATAATCAAGATATGTGTGTCAATAGTATTGGACAAATGGAATTCTTTTCCTTTAGATAACTGAGTAACTGTTTTTCTCCCAAGTTACATGTTTTATAATTGTTTAAGTTAGCCACACACTATATATATAAAACATGTATTTTAAATATATACCAGGGGTGCCAAAAAATGTGTACACATTTTAAGAGATGTCTGTGTATTACTTTTTGAGGTTGAAATGAATCATGGTAGCCATGCATAGTACAGCGTTCTGGATTATAGTCACATCAGACTAAGCGTACAACACATTTTTAAAATGGCAAAATGGAAAGTTTTCATCCCAAGATGTGTGTGTATATTTTTGGCACTATCTGTGTGTGTATGTGTGCACACACGTGTGCACACATGCACGCACACGTGCCTCTGTGTGTGTATTTTCTTTTGAGACGAGGTCTTGCTGTGTAGCCCCGGCTGGCCTTGAACTCGTGATCCTCTTGCCTTAGCCTCCAAGTGCTGGAATTACAGGCATGCATTTCCACGCCCAGCTTTATTTATTATTTATATTTTGTGGTACTGGGGGGGCTGAAGCCAGGCTCTAATGCGTACTTTGCAAGCACTCCACCACTGAGCTGCACCCCCAGCCTGTGTTTTACTTTTTTTTATCTTGAGAGAGGGTCTCACTAAACTGCACAGGCTGCCTCTGGCCTCGGATTTGCAGTCTTTTCTGCCTCCACCTCTCAATTCACTGGTATTACAGGTATGCACCACTGCACTTGGCTGCATCTGTTTTTTATTTAAAAAAAAAAAAAAAAAAAAAGCACTTGAAGGCCGGGCACAGTGGGTAATGCCTCTAATCTCAGTGACTAGGGAGGGCCAAGGCTAGGAGGATTGCAGGTTTGAGGCCCAAGGCAGCCTGTGTAATTTAGCAAGACCCTGTCTCAAAATAAAAAGTGAAAAAAGGTCTAGGGGTGCAGCTCAGTGATAAAAGCACCTGCAAAAGCATGCATAAGGCCCTCAGTTCAACCTGCCAGTACCACAAAATACTAATACTAATAATAATAATTAAAAAAAATTTTAAACTTGATGGCCAATTCAAAATATTTTTATAAAATATTCCAAATAAAAACGGTGCTTTTTACAATTTTATTCTACAAAGACAGAATTAAACCATTAAATTTATAGCTCACAGTACCTAATGGATGACATAAAATCTGTCATGCTTATTAGCTAAGGCATTTTAATATCAAGGCTATATACTAATTTATTTCTTGAGTGATTAATTATATAGAGAGGCAAAAGGGTGCTTGGAAAATGAAAGAGGTATGAAACAATGCATTGACTTGGAAAATGCAATGCTTGGAAAATGAAAGAGGTATGAAACAATGTTTCAGGGATTATTAATAATAAAAATAGCTGGCTTCTATATTAAAAAGATGTGTTTAATTTACTTCATCCATTTGTCCTGCAATAAAATAGTTCTCAAGAGTTCCTATTCTTTCCACCATGGATTTTTTTTTCCCCTGCCACATCCTCTGTAAAAACCTAAACCTTCTTGTTGCCTGTTAGATACAATCCTTTTTTACATGTTAGATACAACCCTTTTTCACAACATGGACATAGCAGCGTATTAGTTTCAGAATGCAAAACTGAAACCTTTATAGTCTCTGAATAATAGTCAAACTATAGCACATACATTAAGTATTATGCCATCTTCACATACAAGTCAGTGAAACCACTTTAATTCTACTATTTCTACAGTCAAAGTAGAATTCTTCTGGCAGAAACTTAAGTATTCTTTTCTTTTGTGTTTTGATTCTAATTGTGTGCACATGTGTGAATATCTACATACACAAATACATGTAAAACTCTCATGTAACCTTATACTAGTTCTAGTCAGCAAGTTTTAGTCTACTCTTTTACACAAATGTCTTTTTTATTGTTTTAAGGTTCTTCTGGATTATTCATTTCTGCAAATCTTGTTGTTGGATGCTGCAGGGTCATGTCCAGCTCATAGAGACCCTCAGAGGGTTTTCAGTGGCTGATTGTTTCGGGATTGCTTTGGGAATGGATTGCCACATCCTTCTCCCATTTATGCAGTGCTGGAGATTGAACCCAGGTCCTCAGAGAGTGCAGAGCAGCACTCTACCAACTGAGCTAAACCCTATCCCTTTCTACAAATAGGGATAAAGACAGATTAGATGTATAATGATATTAGAACTAAATTATCTAAAATTTACACAATAAGGAGAGTATCTGGTACTTTTGAGGGAAAAAGAAAAAAAGATTATTTTCTTTCATTGGATCTCCAGCCAGCCCTGAGCAGAGTATCTTTGACCACATTCCAGCTTCTTTCTGGAAGGAAGTTAGCATGGCACTTGATCCTGAAATGTAGATATATTTAACATGAGTTGGCTTGAAGAACACTGGTAATGGAAAGTCCACAGTATCCTACATGACTTCTATGAGGGGTAAGGTAAGAGAACCAAGGGGCCTAGAGATATAGCAGAAAGGTAGCTGGGATGATCTCTGATTGGAGTAGGGCAGCACTACACTGATCAGTGAGGAAGAGAAAGCCTTCCTCGTGGAGACATGTGAAATAAGCAACAGAATTCTCACAAGGCCTGAACCGTACACTCAGGTGTCAGATTTACTCATGCAAACAGATGAGGCAGCTAGTAGGTGACAGCCACACTGAAGACAAATTCAAGGACATGGCAAACACGGTGGTGCACTCTTCTAATCTCAGCAATTGGGAGGCTAAGGCAGGAGGAACACAAGTTTGAGAACAAAGGCAGCCTACATAGCTTAGCAAGACCCTGTCTCAAAGTTCAAAAAAATAAAAAATGGGCTGAGGGTGCAGCCCAGTGGTAGTGTACCCACAAAGTATGTACAAGGCCCTGGGTTCAAAACCTAAGTACTGAAAGAAAGGGAAAAAAAAAAAAAGGCATTGACACTAGATTGTCAGTACTAGAAAGCCCTTGTAACATCAAGCTAAAGTTTCTTGATCCCTTCACGTCTCACAGGAGGCTTATCTTAGTTGGCTAAATGGTTTTGCCATAAAAATTGCATATTTCTTCACTATACAAGATTTTAGCTAGGTGTTAGGTAATAGTGCTAGTGCAGGAGACTTAGGAGAGTAAAGAGATACTTATACTTTTGAACGTTTAAAAAGAAGTGGTTGGTGACAGAAAATTCTAGGCACCTGCCTAGAATGCCTGGAAGGCATTCAAGACATGTCTGGGGAAGAGCTGCCACCTCAGAGTCGAGTTGATCTTAATGACAGGAGTGAGGTAGAAACCCTGGGACTTCCTTTTGCTGATGTGGCATGACTCAAAACCTGAAGAAACATAGTGGCTGCAACAATGGACTCAAAAAGACTGTGTGCATGGCACAGTGTTGCATAGTGTTTTGTTCTGTTATACATAGGGTTGGATCTGACTTGATGGCATCTAACAAGTATAAAGCAAGAAAAGGTATAATCTGAAATGGTGATTCCCACATACAACGTGCTAGTTTTACTTTTGTGTATGTTTTTGTACTGATAGACTGTCATATTTGGTGAAAATGATAAAATTTAACTTTCATGGAAAAATTTCTATGCAGCACTCGACAGGCTCTTTTTCTGTTGCGTATTTGATAGTGCTGCTCTGCTCTTCATAGGGTTTTCAATGGCTAATTGTTTCAGGAGTGGGCTCCTGGGTCCTTCTGCCTTAGTTTGGAAGCTCAGCTGAAACTTTCCACCTTGGGTTGCCCTGCTGGTATCTGAAATATACATGGCATAGCATCACAGCAATATGCAAGCCCCCACAGCATGACAAACTGACAGACACATGGGGGTGTCAAAAAATAATCAGGTATTTAGTAAGCATCTTCATAGATTTTATACTTCAGAATTTTAGTGTCTGGTATTCAAAATTCGAGTTTGTTAAAGAATAAACTACCCAGAAGATGCATTTATTTTACACTCATCATATATTACGCTTCATATAGGCATTCTTTTAACTGGGAGTACACAATCCAGTAGGCCGTCACAAATCAAGTGACATACTCAGAAACTATAGGCAATGAAGACTTAATTGCAAAGCAACAACCTAATGTCCTCTTATTACCTTGAAATCTTTTTAGTTGACCTTCTTCTATTATTTAGTTCCTTTACATACCAGTAATTGCATTTATCGAAGCTGATGCTTCTCGTTATAGGAAATGCTGATCTTAGTGAATCTCAAGCATAGGGAGGAAAATGTCCTTTTATAAATAATTCAAAGACTTTTTACTACTTTTTACTATTCACTTGGTCTTATTGCCTTTTATATCCAGCATATCTTATAAATGGTTACTAAATTATAGCATCTAAAAAAATCATCTCTTCAAGGAATTTAACAAGGTATGCTACATAACAGCTTATTATAAGTAGGTTAAATAGGCTGGTTTATCTCAGGTGGATACTGCCTTAAAGAAGAGTTTAACATTCAGTTATACTGTTTAAACACCAAATGAGTTCTGAAACCTCTAATGAAATAATTAAAATTGGGGATTTTTTTCTCTTGACAGCATCAACAAAGAAAGCATTGTAGATGTAGAAGGTGTTGTGAGAAAAGTGAATCAGAAGGTTGGAAGCTGCACACAGCAAGATGTTGAGTTACATGTTCAAAAGGTAACTCTTCTCAAAATACAAAATTGTGAGTGCTTCGGGATATAGCTTGATGGGAGAGCACTTAACTAGAGCGCTAGTGTACACACACTTTTCAGGCTTCTGGTTGTGTTATATTTGCTAAATATCCAGTTGGTCAGACTCACGTGGCAGAACTCAGATTTGAGGGGTGGAGAAGTAGACTCCAGTTCTTAAAGGAGAAGAGGAAACCTCATTGCTAAGGAACATGCATCCAGGAGCAGGAAGAGTTATTGCAGCCATTTTTGCAATCTACCACAGTCACATAGGGAAAAGTACAAAACACATCTGAAAAGTTTTATTCACTATCAGGAGCCTATCTTACTATGAATTTTCTCCTGGTGATGTACTTTCAAAATATGATTAATTATATTTTAACTGTATTTCATTATAATCATTATATTTCTGATACTTTTACAAGATAGAGGAGTCAAAAGAGACAATTCCATATTGGTGTCACATTCCAACAATAACTTTTTTTAATAAGACTTGTTCCTCATTTATTTTCTTCTCAGGCATAAAAACTGAAACTTAAAAAAACATGAGTAAATTCACACATATTTAGTATTATTGAAATAATCCTGCAGCTTTGAACCTGTAGCTCTTGGATTTATGTTTTAGATTGTGTCTACAATGTGTCTCATTAAATTTCTCTTAAGAAATAGTCTCTAAGACAGGCTGACTTCTTCCCACCCTCAACCCTGAGCAGAAAGGGTGTATGTATGAGTATACACATGAGAGTCAGGAAGGCAGGTGGACAGATTTCAGAGAGATTGAGCCCATACTCATTGATTTGTGAGTAAGGTTATTTAACAGGAATTGATTTTCATGGAACCCTTTGAGACATAGAAAATCTTAGATTTTTATTAAGCTAACTTGACATTACTTGGTTCTTTGTGTCTCATTTTAAATCAGCCCTCCTAGAAAGTATATAACTTAGTAAAGAAATCTTATTTATGCTGCCCAAGAAAGATACCCACCCTGTATCTTCCAACTAACAAATCTTTTTTGTACTTTAATAAAGAAAATTTTAGTGACTAAAGCAAACAAATGTACTTTTAAGATATTCTTATTGGGCAGGGGATGTAACTCAGTGGTAGGTCACTTGCCTAGCATGCACAAGGCTCTAGGTTTAACCCCTAGCACTGCAAAAGAAAAACAAAAGATATTCTTACATTCTTATAATCTAGTGTGCACTACATCCTTAATAAGTGTCAGTGATGCATATAAAGCCTAAGGAGTTTACATCTACAGCCATACTACCCTGGCGTCCGATCTTTCAGATAGCAGAAGCTAAGCAGGTTCAGGCCTGGTTAGTACTTGGATGGGAGACCCTCTGGGAATACCAAGTGCTGTAGGCTTGGGAGAAGAACCCAGCCACCCACTCCTGAAACAATCAGCCATCAAACACCCTATGAATAGTGAAGAAGCACTGACATAGTGCTGAGTATGGCACAGTGTTGGGTAGTGTTTCATCCTGTTATACACAGGGTCACTAAGTTGAACCTAACTGGATGGCACCTAATAACAACAAAGGAGCTTACAGATCAGTTTTGTCATAATAATAATTATAAAGTATTTCACAAAACAAAGTATTGTAGACTAAATAGAATCTTATAAGCAGTGACTTTCCCTTATTTATTTATTTATTTAACCAGCAGTTATTAATTATGTGTATTTTATGCCAAGCACTATGCAAAATTCTGATGATCAAAGTATTCACAATCTATTGAAGGAGATGATGAATTTCTATTAATTATAAAAGTAGAAGACGTAAACCAGGCATCATGTTGTTGTTTGGTGCTGTAGAGTCCCGGTGCTACTCGTAGCAACCTTCATAGGGTTTTCAATGGCTAATTGTTTCTGGATTACTTTGGGAGTGGATGGCCAGATCCTTCTGTTTTTGCGGTGCTGGGTATCAAACCAAGGGCCTTAATGAGTGCAGCGTGGCACTTTATTAACTGAGCTAAATCCCAGCTCCACCAGGCATCATAGCGCGTGCCTTTAAGTGACTCAGGAGGCTAAAGCGGGAAGACTGCAAATTTGAGGCCAGAGGTAGCCCATGCAACTTATCAAGACCTTGTCTCAAAATAAAAAAGGAAGAGGGCTAGAGGTGCAGCTCAGTATTAGAGTACTTGCCTTGCATGCACAAGGCCCTGGGTTAACTCTGCACCTTCCCCTCCCCCGTAAGTACGTGAGGGGAAAAAAAGGAGAAGTAGCTTTTCAGTTCTCCAACTTTGTATTGGACATCAAGGTTCTGTGATCAAAGGCAATCTTATAACTTGGTATAGGGAGTAGTGATAATAATTCTGTTTTACTCTGAAGAGGACTAGAATATCTTTTGGGCACTTTTTCTTCAAATGTCTGAGCTCAATGCTAAATGTGATCTACAACCTGGAAGAATATAATTCCTTTTCCTGTCTTAATTAAATAAAGGTTATTTCCCTTTTGTGCTGTAGCAGATTTTCCAGCCATAGTTGGGGATCCAGCTAATCAGAAAACACAGCTCAGTCTTTATGAAATAATTGATTTTTATCACTAAAATATGAAATTAGTGCACATGAATATTAAGGGAATTTAACAATATAAAAGAACATCCTTAGGCCAGACTTGGGAGGATAAGACAGGAGGATTACAAGTTTGAGGCCAGAGGTAGCCTGCAAAATGTAGAGAGACTCTGTCTCAAAAATAAAAAAATAAAATACAGCCTCAGGGTGCAGCCCAATGGTAAAGCACTTGGAAAGTATGTGGGAGGCCCTGGGTTCAACTCTCAAAGTACTGCGAAAATAAATAAATAATTAATTAATTAAAAAATATTAAATAAAAGAACATCCTCTTTGAAGCTCCTAACCAGGAGAGCAGCAGGAAAGGAGTATAATATGTTTGATGAGAGGACACAATGAAGGGATACTTGGGAAAAGACTGAATGAGAAAAGGAAGCAGGAGTGTACGGGACTGAACGTGGTCCTAGTGATAACAGTGGCTGAACACTCTTAATAGTAATAGCAACTTACGTTACTCTTTGGTTCTTACAGCAGGCCTCATTTTAATTGAAGCTCTGAGATTAACAACTTTCGTATGACAAGGCAAGGCCTTACTTATTAATTACATTGGTATGCCTGTAGGTTTTATAAAGTATTTGTATGTACCATTACCTTATTTGAATTCCAACAACCCATAAAGAAAGTCAAAAATATCTCCATTTTTATAGGCATATCATGTTGTCTGAATTCAGCAAGTAGTTTCAGTTAAAGATGTATGCAAACATTGCTTCATGTTTAAGTCAACTGTAGATTTTTTTAAGCAAAAGATAACAGGTTTTGTGTGCATCGTGCTATTTTTGACTACTTCTCACTTTCAGATTTATGTAATCAGTTTAGCTGAACCTCGCCTGCCTTTGCAGCTGGATGATGCCATTCGACCTGAGGCAGAAGAAGAGGTAAAATTTATATTCACAAAATATGCTTCCTTGGTTTGGTTTGCAAAATATTGAAAATCTTATGTCCAGCTTTTGTATTAAGTGTGCCTGTGAGTTGATTTGACCTCCATTTTTACTTAAATTTACTCTTACAGAGTCTGGGAATGTAGCTCAGTGGTAGAGTGCCTAGCATAACCTCAGGATCTCTTTTATACTCTGAAAAAATATTGAAAACCCTCACAAACTCTTGTGTTCTTGGTATATCTATCAATATTTATATTATTAGAAGTTAAAACAATAAGCCGGGTGCAGTGACTCACACTTATAAACCCAGCAACTCAGGAAGTGGTGACAGGAGGATTGTAGATTCAAAGCCAGAGCCCGTGTGACTGAGCGAGACCCTGTCTCAAGATAAAAAGTTTAAAATGGTCTGGGGTGCAGCCCTAGTGGTAGAGGATTGCAAAGTATATGGGTTCAACCCCAAGTATTGCAAAAAAAACAAGAAAGAAAGAAAAAGAAAAAAAAAAACAAAAAAGTACCAATGTGTTAAAAAATAATATTGTTTGTATATATTTTATTTAAATAACTAACATTTTATATTTTCTAAAACAAAAAATAATTTAATGTCAAGAATGACATTGTATTACATATCTACAAATGTTTTTAATTCTGGCTTAATATAAAACAACTAGATTTTCATATTGCCTCTGAATTCACTCTGTTACAGTAGCCATCATATAGCCTTTGAAGTGCTCCTGAGTACACTCACGAAGAAAGGAAATAAAAAAGTATTATTATGAAAAAATAGGTGTGACTTCATGGACTCTCTAAAATAGACTCAGGAACTTTAGGTGGTTCCCATACCACTTTTTGAGAACCACTATTATCAGCTTTTACCTATTCCATCAACCTAAGGCTAGTAAGTTAGATCCAGAAATCAATCAATAAAGGTACAGGTAGATAATTCTTCTGATTTTCCAATAATTAGAGAAAGCTTTTGAGAGGAGAGGGGGGAAAGAAAGAATTAGGATCTATTTCTTCTCATTTTTCCTCTTTACATCACTCTGTCTTTAACACTAACTTCTCTCTGACTTTGCCTTGTTTCTACCATTATTTGGCTTCTATAATATTAACACATCCATTCTCACTTAAACATGGCTTCTAAAAGTTTTTTTTTTTTCCTTCAAAAAATTAGTAAAATCTGCCAGGCATGGTGGCGCATGCCTGTAATCCCAACGGCCCGGGAAGTGGAGGCAGGAGGATCTCAAGTTCAAGACCAGAGGCAGTCTGTATAACATAGCAAGACCCTGCCTCAAAAAAGAAAAAAAAATGGGGGTGAGGGAGCAGCTCAGTGGTCCAGCACTTGCAAAGCATGCAGACGCAAGGCCCTGGGTTCAACCCCCAGTACCCCTCCCCCCCCAAAAAATTAGTAAAATCTGTTTCTTTCATTTTTTTTTCTTTACTTTTTTTTAGGAAGGAAGAGCTACTGTTAACCAGGATACAAGATTGGACAACAGAGTCATTGATCTTAGGGTATGCCTCATTTATATTTTTTAAGTGACATGATTATGCCAAAACTGAGATAGAGAGGAATACTATAAGGTTACTTGACATTTGCCTGTGTGTAAGTGCAACAATACAAAAAACAGTATACCTTTCCCACTGACCCTTCCCCTAAAAAGAACTGCCAGCCACAGGAATTTTTAAGTGTGGTTCACACATAATTGACCGCTTTGTTTTAAAATGACAGATGGTCATAAGGCCAATAAATGGGTCATTTCCAGATGATATCTGTTTGGGACAAGTTTAGTCAGCAAGTGGAAATGTAACCATTTTATATCACTATAAAATGTGAAAGAAATTATATGCACATGTTAGAATAACTAGTAATTAATACTTTAATCCTTTGAATTTTATCTGAGTACAGAATTGATAATAAAGAATTGGTCTCATGGATCTTCTATTTCCTTTCTTCGTTTGGTTGCAAGTGAAAGATTTCAGTGGTTTCATCATTGTAGTAAAGTCAATGTCATATTTCTTTCTTAACGTTTGACCACATCTTCCTCCTTTACTTAAATATTCTACCTGATGCTCAAATTCTTTGTCACCTTCAGAATTCTTTCCAGTTCTTCTGCAGTCTTGTGAATCTGCCTTTATAATACTGTTATTCCTTATTATTTGTTTTTACCTTCTCTTTATGTTGAAAAAGTGATCAGTAATCAAAAATGGCCAAACTGCGTCTTACATATTTCGGACATGTAGTCAGGAGAGAACAATCCCTGGAGAAGGACATCATGTTTGGAAGAGTGGCAGGTCAACGGAAAAGAGGAAAACCCTCCACCAGATGGATTAACACAGTGTCTGCAACAATGGGCTTAAACATAAATAAGATGGTTTGCCTGGCACAGAATCGGCAAGT
>VMDO01034630.1:0-16800 GCA_007922755.1 Pedetes capensis
CCACATCATCTGACTGGCAGCCAGCCACAGCTCTCCTCCAGTGCCCACAAAGACCCACCCAATCCTTCACCCCTCCCACAGACTGTCTTCTAACCCCCTCTGAGCAATCCTTTCTTACTCAAATGAACTCCATAATCTGGAACACTGAGACTTCCTCAATGCCTCCCACCACACACCCTTCTGAATACAACTAAAAGATCATACCCACTTCCTCATTGTGCTCCAACACACTCTGAAATTTATCCATCTACAAAGACTAAAACTCATTATCACTAAACACTCTCTTCAAGGCCCCTCCCTTCAACCCATGGCCTCTCTCTCTAAACAATTAGACCCCACCACCCATGGATGGGCCCTCTGCTTAAAGGCACTCATGGCCACTGCCTAACAAAGGATGCATTCAAACTAACTCTAGGTGGCAAAATCACAGTACATTCCTCCCACAACCTTCAGGAACTTGTTTCCAATAAGATACAATCCTTCCTTCCTCCCTTATGCCTTCAGGAATGTCATATCTTATTTATGATAAAGTCTACTTGGGGCCCCTGGCCAGGCCTAAAGTCTGCCTCCCACCTGCCTTCCCCTAATCAGGAACTTTTCTAAGACTGTGAGGAAATAATTCTCTGCAGGTAGGATTTAAAATAATTCTATATCAAAATCTGCAAAGTGTTACTGTTTTAAGATATAGATCTTGCAAAAGGAGACAGACAAGAAGGAATTAATATGTAGAACACAGAGAAAAAATGAAAATGTATAGGCATGGTAAAGCTATTTAACAAAAAGAAAGGAATGAATGTTGGAGGGAGTCTTGTCCCAGATGTAAATGTACTGATAGAAGAGGACAAGAAGGTTCAGGCATGTTGAGGGTAGTTTGTGGAAATTATAAAATATTGTAAATGATTCAGGAAAGTTGTAGAAGTAGAGATTTTAGAAGGACAAAAGAATAGGAAGTTGTTTATGGATAGAAAGAAATTTAGTAAAGAAAGATTTCCCCCCAAAACTGGGTGGATGAATAGAAGGGTGGAGGCAAAATCCAAAAGGATTAAAGTAGCCGAAGTTTTTGAGAAGAGTAAAACTGTAATGAAGAAAAAGCGCCTTCAAAGAGGCAATGGCATTAAAGTTGAGGTTGACATCAATGTGGCCCCTCATACCCCATTTCCCATATCTCTGACAACTCTCTTCTGTATGCAGAGAGCTATTCAGCTCATACCTTTACTACAAATTCTTAGCATCAATGCTGGACAGCAAGACTGGGAATCTCTCTTTATGAGGTAACCCGATTCTCACAAGAATTTACCAGAGCCCTGAAGGAAATATCTCAACAAATTGTCTATATCCAAGACAAGATTGATTCCCTGGCTGCTGTGGTTCTGCAAAACAGAAGGAGGCTATACTTCCTAATGGCACCCCAAGGGAGATCTGTGCCCTCCTACAGAAGGGATGTGGTTTTTTTTTTTGTTTTTTTTTTTTTTACTAATATATCAGCCCTAGTGAGAGATGGGGCTGGGATTTAGCTCAGTTGGTAGAGCACTGCTCTGCGGTCTCTGAGGTCCCGAGTTTGATTCCCAGCACTGCAAAATGGGAGAAGGACGTGGCAACCCACTCCCAAGGCAATCCCGAAACAGTCAGCCATTGAAAACCCTATGAGGGTCGCTATGAGTCAGACTCCACTCGAGGGCACCTAACAACAACAACAACAAGTGAGAGATGGGGCGGCTCATCTCAAGAAACAGACTACCTGGATAGTCCTCTTTGTCCTGGCTAAACTCTTCCTGGAAACAATGTTTCTAGCCCCTCTTGGGCTGCTTCATTGTTATCTTACTCTTTCTATTCTTTGCTTCTTGCCTAATTCAATTTTCATTTGAGCACAAGCAAAGAAAATCTCCACTACAGTGGCAATCCAGTTTCTCATGCTGACTCTGAGGACATATCAACAACTTTCCTACCCATACTTGGCTTCTCCCTGCAAAGACTCTACACCCTTCACTCTGTCAGCAGGAAGTAGCTAAGGAAAAAGAAAACCCACCTCATTCCTGTGTAACCAAAGCCAACAATAACTGAAAACAAAGGGCCCCCAGACAAGGCCTCAAGGTCAGAATGATATCAAAGACCAGGTGGCCAGACATTCAAAACAAACTGACCCCCAAATTTAGAATGTCTTTGATACCAAGAGCAAAATGCCAACCATTCAAAAAACATATGCCCTCTTCCCTTTTTCAAAAACACTTCCCAGCCTATGCTTCCCATTAAGGCCCTCCCAGCCCTATAAAATCCCTTGCCTTGTTCAGCTCCCTGCAGCCACTCCCTCAGGGCCAGTACTGCCCAATCAAGTTCCCTCTTCTCCTTTGCTCCCAATAAGCTTGTTCTGGCAGGTCAGAGTGTTCTCTCCTTTCTGTGTGTCCTTGTCACTGGATTTTCTATATCAGTGCCACTATTACCAGAGTTTTAGGTCAAAAGCCCCAGACTCTGGGAGTCCCAATAGATGAGGCTTGGCCACCTGTTTCAATACACCTATTAAACAGGTGGGCGGGGATTTAGCTCAGTTGGTAGAGCGCTGCACTGCAGTCTCTGAGGTCCTGAGTTCAATTCCCAGCACCGCAAAAATGGGAGAAGGACCTGGCAATCCACTCCCAAGTAAATCCCGAAACAGTCAGCCATTGAAAACCCTATGAGGGTCGCTATGAGTTGGATATTGACTCAACAGCACCTAACAACAACAACATTAAACAGGTGATTGATGGTGATGAGCAGAGAGAGGAGATTTCAACAGTGTGCCCACACTGGAAAAAGAGACAGATAAAAGAGGTCCAGTGACTCCCAAGTTCATCTTCAGGGTACTGACATGAGCTTTAGGTTTAAACAGAGGAAGATTTGGGGCAGGTGGTGAGAGGTATACACAATTAAGCAGTCTTGGTAAGAGTGTGGTCTGGTTGACCCCTATCTCAGCTTTGGTTCTGCAAGATGATCCCAAGAAACCCTTATTCTTTGAGGGGAGCAATCTGGTTCCTCCGCCTACTGGTTACTCCTACTCCAGGGTGCAGCCTTGCCATCATAGATAATTGTCCTCCTCTGGGAGGGAGTGTCTTCCCTTGAAGCTCATTGTTGCTTGGAGATAGTTTTGATCCTTTGTCATAAGGATGTTTATCAATGGCCTGGTTGTTCCCGGAATTCATGGCACCTACAGGAGAGAGTGACTCAAGAAGAAAAGTCAAGAGGCAAAAATAGAGCCAGAGAGGGACAAAATGGAGTTAGAGGCCAGTAGCAGGTATCCTTCTTCACTTTTAGTTACCTTGTGGGCCCAAGTAAGGAGTCAAAGCTTTTTAGCAAAAGTTGTTTCTAATGCCTATTATACCACCACTCCCATTTGAGACTACATTTCTTAGAATTCCTTTTGTTGTGTGGTTCAAGGTTAGGGTTGGCTGAAAGAAGAACTCTGGAATGTGGAAATAAAGCAGAAGCCATTACTCTTGAATGGCTGTGGTGGCAGACAAGCGAGAGGCAGGTGCAGAGAGAGCTAGCAGGTTACACTATGTTCTCATTCTTCTATTCCGTGTCCAGCTCATCTTCCCAAGTGTTGGTCCTGCTGACCAATAGTGACCCTAAACCCAGCACCAAATGTTTGGCTATGGGCCCCAGAGCATTCAAATGACTCTGGGAAAGGCTTGTAAACAACTACCATATTTTCTGATATGTTTTACTATTTTTAGTTTTTGTCTCAGCTGACTTCTGTTTGTGACATTTAGGATTTTGGTTTCCTTCAGGTGATCTACTCTACTCTTGGTTTTCTTGGCACTTTGATCTCCTGGTTCTATATCTCTTGCTGCTTTTCAGCCTCCTGAAAGCATGCTGTCTGGGATTCCAAGCTGGGTTCTCTGACTTTCTCAGTCCTGCACACTCTGAGTGATTTCCTTCATTAGTTCAACAAATAGAAATTGATACTGCAAGCCATAGGAGGTCCAGAGAATCAAGATTCTGATCCTGCCCTAGGGTATCCAAAGTCTATCAGCAGAGATCGGGTTATTAAAAGAAGATTGTATATAGTATAATAGAGTGAGTGATGGGAGATGGTTGGATCGTGATGTGGCTTATTTACTTGATAAGGTTGTTGTTGTTAGGTGCTGTCGAGTTGGAATCCGACTCATAGTGACCCTCTGTACAACAGGGGAAACACTATTGTCAGTGCTTCTCTGCTGTTCATAGGGTTTTCAATGGCAGATTGATTTTTGGGAGAGGGTTGCCAGGAGGAGTTTGGATTAATCTTGAGGATAAAAGGAAACCAGTCAAGGATTCCATGTAATAAGACATGATTAGATTTGTGTTTTAGAAAGATCATTCTAGAAATAAGACGGAAAAGAGATCAGATGGTGGTAAACCTGGATGAAGGACATAATTAGGAGGTTCCTGCGGCAAACAAACAAGTTAGGACTAAAGTCTTACCCTGACAGAGAGACTGGGCGCTGACAGAGAGACTGGGAAGATGAAAGGAATTGTGTGGATGTGAAAGAGGTACATTTGATGGGACTTGCTTATTTGGAAATGAATTTGACAATGTTGAAGGAAGGTCCAAGGTTTCTAATTTGGTAAAAAGATTAAAATGGTTTCATATTAACAGGGATGGAAACATAAGAGAAATGAGTTTTCAAGGAAATAGGATGAGTTCATCCTATTTGAGTTTAAGTTACCTGTATATCTTTTAGGCATGATTATCCAATTTAGGTACTATTGGCATTTTGGGCCAGATAATACTTTGTTATAAGGGGGTGTCCTGTTCATTACAAGGTGTTCAGCAGCATCCCTGGCTTCAGTCTACAAGATGCCAGAAGCACCATACCCCAGTCATGAAAATAATAAATGAATCCAGATTTTGCTCTGTGGGGGACAAAACTGCTCATTGTTGTGAATCGTGAGTTAGATGGAGATTGCTCCCATGGTTTCAGCTGTCATGCATATGCTAATGATATGTACACTTGCATCTCAGCCTACACCTTCTTCTTAGCTCTAGACTCATGTGATAAACAGCCAGATTGTCTGGACAGGATGAGGACCAATTCAGTTCAGCGTGGTATTTACATTCCATCTGCACACTTTCTTTTCAGGATTCCATTCAGTGAGCCAGTTATTTAAATGCATAAGGGGCATAAACTATTTTCAAATTCATCTATGAGCAGAGAAGTTTCTCTCAAGAAAAAGAGAAAAATGAGTGAGAAAAAATGTGATTCTATTTTTATTTTTATTTTGGGGCTTCTTTCCTTGGAATAATGATGCCTCAGGAGCTAAATAGATAAGCTTTTTAGGACCTCAGGGAAATGTATGAGTTCAGAAACAGACTGCTCAGTTACCTGATACGGTCAGATAATAGGTTGCCCTAAATTCATGGATTTAAGTGTGTCAAGGAGAATTCATCCTCTCTGTGTGGAAATAGTGCTAATATTTTCTTATTCTCTCTAATATTAAAATGAATATATATTTATAGTAGAAAAAGTTTAAAACAAAAAGATACAACAAAATTTATAGTTATTTATGAATTGATCACTTGAATGACATTTTTCTGTATTTCTAGTCCTTAACCATTTTTCAAAATTAGAATGCTTTTTAGCCCTTTAAACATTATATTGTAAAGATTTTCTGACTGCAAAAGTTGCACTGTAATTCATTTAGCCATTCCAATAGAATAGTTTTCAATATTTCAATATTATAAATAATGTTTCAAAAAGCTTCCTTATCCCAAAACTTTGATAATATCTCTATTTCAAGCTGTTGTTTTTGTTAGGGCCATCAAGTTGGATCTGACTCATAGCAACCCTATGTACAACAGAACAAAACACTCCCCAACACTGTGCAATACCTGGCACTATTGTCAGTGCTTTACTGCTATTTGTAGGGTTTTCAATGGCAGATTGTTTTCAGGAGTGGGTTGCCAGGTTCTTCTTCCTAGCCTGCAGCACCTAGTATTGGTATTCCCAGGGGGGAATCCCAGGATGAGAGCATCCAAGGACTTAACCAGGCTGATCCTACCTAGCTTCCCATATCAGGCAGGACCAGATGCTAGGGTGCTATGGCTACAGACATTTCAAGCTAGAAGGGTGTAAAACATTTCTAGGTCCCTGATGTAGGTTGTCATACTGCATCCCAGAATAACTGTACCAGTTTCCATATTGGTTACAACAATATGTAAGATAATCCTCTTATCCCATTCGCATCTTCATTATCAGGGATTTTAATTTATTATTTTAATTGTTGCCTGTCTTATGTGCATCAAGACTTTTTTATCATCTAAATTAGGCAGTAAGATTTGTACTGTTAGGCATTTTCTAAGTGATGCTGCTCATAGTTGCAATTGGAAAGGAAAAGTACTCAAGCTGATGAGCTGCTCAGGGACACCCAGGCTGGGCCACCTTGGGCAAAGCTATGAGGCGGGTTTTCATCTCCACCTTCCCTATGCTCAGTTGCCTCTTACAAACTCCCCCACCTTAGGGGGCATCCACATCCTTTATGTTTCTTTGCTGTATCAAATTTTGCTCTCTAGAAAAAAAATTAATAGATGCTGGGTAAAGCTAAATTCCTTAACTACTATTGAACTTTTAATTAGGCAATTAAATTTTTGCTGTACTTGGATCTTGAACCCAGGGCCTCACATATCCTTTGCAAGCACTCTGCCACTGAGCTGCACCCCTAACCCATTTTTTATTTTTTATCTTGAGAGAGTGTCTAATTATATAGGCTACCTCTGGCCTCGAACCTACAATCATCCTACCTCTGCCTCCCCAGTTACTGGGAATAAAGGCATGCCTGGATTGTTTTATTTGTTTTACTTACTAGTACAGTGATATATTTCTCCCACTATACAGGGTCTGATAAGTCTTCGAAGGTTAACTGAAGACCTGTATGCAATGACTGTATTTTGCATTGTGAGTAAGGCATGAACCTTGGGAGCCAGAGTGGAGTGTGTCCCCCAAGGGTTCATTTATTGGGAACTTAGGCCCCAATTAAGCAATGTGAGAACTGGTGGCCCTTTAAGAGGTGGGGCCTAGTGGGAGGCTTTTAGGTCAATGGATGCACATTATCAGAAGGGGCTAAGATGGGCTGGACATTTAGCTCAGTGGTAGACTGCTTGCCTAGCAGGTGCAAAGCCTAGGGTTTGATCCCCAATACCAACAAGAAAAAAAAAAAAAGAAGAAGAAGAAGGGGCTAAGTTTAACTTAGTTTGCATGGAACCCGAGTTTGCCTCTGCCCTCTTGTTTCACTATGTGATCTTTTCCCCCTGCACAAACTCTCCCCATTGTGATACCATTAGCCAGGAGGCTTCACCAGAGTCCAGCAGAAGCCAGGCAATGCCCTTGAACCTTTGGTGCTGAGTGCTAAATAAACCACTTTTCTTCATAAAGTAGAAAGAAAGGTATGGTGGGTGGAGGACTTTACCAGCTGGTTCCTACAGTGTGATCAATTCTTGTGTGTTATCTTTTTCTGAGACTGGAACTTTAGAACAAAGGGAAGGAATAAATCTCTGTCTGAGGGTGTCAGGCAAACCAGCATGTGAGAGCTGCAAGTCTACCTTGTTGATTTGTCTGTTGCAACTGTGAATGTAGGAGTAATGGTATGAGATATTCTTTCTTCTCTTTCACCTTCTCTCCTTTCTCTTACCTTTTCAAATTACAGAAATAACACACACTTGTTTGGAACTGTATTTGTTACAACAATCATGTGCTATTTTTGTAATTTAAAATAATACTGAAGGAAATAAAATTTTTTTCTCTTATTCTGTCCTCCATTCCTCTGAGATAACTATGTTAACAGGTTGGTAGGTGACCCTTCATAGCTTCTCTCACATGCAACATGTGCCAACATAAGCACAAAGGAGGTCCATGCACGTCTTTTTTACTACTTCTTCTATTATTATGCCTATTCTCATTGTTCTGCCTAATACTATTAATACTTACATGTTCAGTGCTCTGCATCTTTCTTTGCTAACTTAACAATATATCCTATGTTGTTGTTGTCAGGTGCTGTTGAGTCAGGTCTGACTCATAGTGACCCTATGTACAACATAGGGTTTTCAATGGCTGATTGGTTTGGGAGTGGGCTGCCAGGTCCTTCTGTCAGTTTTGTGGTGCTGGAGATTGAATGCAGGGCCTCAGAGAGTGCAGCACAGCTCCCTACCAACTGAGCCGAACTCCAGCCCATATATCCTATATATCACTTCAAGTCAATATTCATAAAGTAACTTATTCCTTCTCCCCCTTAAAAATAGACAACTTGGCATGTATCAAAAAATCACAATACTCTATTAATATGCATAATTTTGTGTTTTTATGCATCAGTTAATAAATACAATTAATCTGAAGATAAAATGAAAAAGTAGACAATTCTCAATCAAATAAAGTAATAAATACACATACTAAGTCAAATGGTATGAGAGTATGTGTTGAAATATCCATTTGCCTCCTCCTGGGACCCTCTGTCTTCTCTAGAGGCAACTATGTATACTAATAAGATGTTAAGAAGAATATCTCCTTTCTCCTTGGAATTGGAAAGTAGGGCTGAGAGCTAAAGACAAACACAAACAACCACTCTGCATTTGGAAGAGTCCTGCCAACATTTGGGACTAGACACTCAATACCACTAGTAAGCACAGCATCAACACTCTTAGTGTATAAGAAAAAGGGCTGAGGAGATAAGAAAGGAAACAAGAGCATCATCATTATTGTGGGCCTTAAAGGGAGAGAGAAGACAATTCTCTCATATAGACTGCTCTGCCCTTCCCAAAGCCAAGTGCAAAAGGAAGTTCCAAGGGAAGCCAAAGGATTTAGCTGGCAGTGCAGAGCCATTTCCTCTGGACTTACTGGTCAAGGATGCTGTAGCTTCCTGTTGGTCAGGGACACTCTGGTGCATACAGCCCAACTATAGGCTTGTGGCTGCTCCATATGACTGGGCAACCACAGAAGCAAAGGCTATGGGATGTGCCACAGACAGCGGGAGCTGAGCAGGGGCAAGAAGGCTGGTGAGAGCTGCGTGGCTCACTAGGAAAACTGTAGTGGAAAGATACCTCTGAAGAATCTAGGCCTAAGCCCTTGGAGAGTCTGCCCTTGAACACTGGCCATACAGAGAGCAGTGGCTGCTATAATTTAACTAGATGCAGTGACAAGCAGTGGAGAGGGTTGTAGTCAGGTAAAGAAACCTCTGCTCTTTGCCCTAGATTCCCTCCCTGTTGTCAACAAGGGAGCTCTTGGGCAATAGCTGTCAGCCGGAAGAGTGACACTTTATAGATTGCAATTTAGAAATTGCTGGTGTTTATTTCTAATATTAATGGTCAGCTAGTTGACCTGCGGTATATAAGAAGTCTGTTATGACAAATGTTCTCTCTCACAATTATTCAAGGTTCTATTTCTTATTCGTATAAGGGAGAAACCTGCACATAATTATCTTTGCCTAAGAAGTAACTCCCCCTTGTCTGTCAGCTTGTTGTGCTATGGTGGCTTGCATGTTGTGATGCTGAAAGATATGCCACAAATATTTCAGATATTAGCAGGGCTACCTTTAGTGGTTTCAGCTAGGAGACAGATCTGGCAGCCCACTCTCCAAACAATCATTGAAAGCCCCTATAAATAATAGAGAAGCATTGTTAAATACAGTGCTGGAAAATGAGCCTTGCCCCAGCTGGAAGGCATTTAAGAAAGCACTGGGGAAGAGTTGCCTCTTTAGAGTCAGTCTTGATGACAGGAATGGAGTAAAGCCCCTGGGATCTCCATTTGCTTATGTGGCACTACTCAAAATGAAAACAAACAGTGGCTGTAACAATGAGCTCAAACATAAAAAGATGGTATGCAAGGAGCAGTGTCAGGGAGTGTTTCATTCTGTTGTACATAGGGTTGCTGTGAGTTGGACCTGACTGGATGGCACCTAAGAACAAACAAACAAGGACCTAACTATGTTTGTTTGCCCCCTGCCTCTGCCTCACAATTGCTGGGATTTACAGGAGTGCATTACTATGCCCAGTTTTCTATAGAAATATTTTCAAAATTCCATTTAAATCCTTATGTCAGGATATGAATATTAAATATAAGTACAAAAGTTTTTTTGCAGTGTTCCAATACACATGGAATTTTATTATGCAGTGATTAGAGGTTGTGACTTAACATTCTTTTCCAGCAAACTCAAACTTTTAGCTATGAAGTATGAAACACATTGTGATATTTCTGGTACATTTGCAGGATTTTACTGGGTTTGTAAAATGTTTTTTAAGAAGCAGTGTCTTAGAACAGAGAAATATAGTTGAGTTTCTGTTTTAGACTTTGATCATAATTTCCTCCTAATCTAACAGTAAGGAGAAGGAAAGGGAATTACTGTTTGTTGAGAACCTGAAATACACCAAAGATGATCCTGGGCAGCTAACTTGGAATCCTCACGATCACTAGCTCTCTAAATTAGATGTCTTTATCCCAGACCTTCAAACTCATAATAAAATGGATTCAGGTTCAAGTGTGGATTCAATTATGTCAAAATTTAGAGGGTTTGGGTTCAGTTTGGAATTGGGTTTAGAATTTTAAACCTAAATATAGGTCGGGGAGTATTTCATCTGTTATACCTAGGGCTGCCATGAGTTGAATTCAACTCCACATCACCTAACAGGAACAACAACAAATGTAGGTAGATGAATTAATTTTTTTCCCCAATTTTACTTCCATGTTTTAAATAGCTAATGATACAAAAAAATTAAAAGCTGAGCCGGAACCCTATTTTCACTGGGTTTGGGTTCAGGTTCAGAAATATTTTTTAAAATGCTTGAACCGAAACAGGGTCAGAGTTCCTGTTCCCGTTCGAATTTAGTTTAAAGCCCTGCTATACACGAATGCCTGCAGCCATACCACTGTGGCATCCAATCCCGTCAGGTCAAATCTCCGAAGCAGGGTGAGGCCTGGTTAGTACTTACGGGAGACTGCCTGGAAACACCAGGGGCTGTAGGCTTGGGAGAATAACCCGGCAACCCACTCCCCAAAATCAATCAGCCGTTGAAAACCCTACGAATAGCAGAGAAGCATGGCAATAGTGTTTCAACTGTAGTACATAGTGTCACTATGAGTTGGACACCCATTCAACAGCACGTAACAACAACATACACATATAGGATTTATACTCGAACCTGATCTGAACCCGAACCTCTAAATTTTAACTTATTGAACCTCCACCTGAACCTGCAAGAAGTATGCACAATTAAGCAGTCTTGGTCAAAGTGTGGTTTGGCTGATTATTATCTCAGTTCTACTTCAGTAAGATGGTCTGAAGTCCTTATAGTTGTCATGCATGACAGAGCAGTCTGGTTCCCATTAGATGATTACTTCTGTTCGAGGGTGTAGCCTTGCCATGAGAGAATTGCCCTCATTTGGGGGGCAGGGTTCGCAGATGCTTGCCGGGTATTTTTCGTCCTTGTCAAAGAGATGTTTATCCATCAGTCGTGAAGTTTCTGGAATCGAAGGTGACTGCAGGTTTAGGTGCCTTTTTGGAGTCCAGAACTGGACCCTGTAAAAGCTGACAGTAAAGACACCTAAAGAAGACAAATACAAAGTGAAGGCAGAGACACCAGTCTTTTATCCTGCTTTTAGTTATTTTGTGGGACCAACTAAGGAGTCCAGGCTTTTTAGCAAAAGCAATTTCTAAGTGCCTGTTCTACTGACGTTTTGGGGACGCAGTATAATTAAATTAGGCTTAGTTTGCTTTATTATAGAACTGCTTCTACTTTTAGAATGTATGAAAGGGAGGCAGCCTTACCCATTGTCCTACTTTTCTACCAAAGACATAAATTACGTTTATATAACTCTTGTATTGCAGCATAACTGAAAAGTGCTTGATCTGGAACCTTTCTGATATTTTGGCGATTTTTACATACCACTAAAATTTAAAATTCTACTTAGTATTTAGAAAACAATTGAAAAAATACCACGAGAAACAAAGAACAACAAAAAGACAAAGGTTAAGGCTTTCCAGTGCTGTATGGAAACGTCGATATTGTTTGAAGCAATCAAGAGAGGTGCAAATTCCCATAATCCCATGCTTTTTTTTTTTTTTTCTTTTCTCAATTCCGACAAAGATCTGAAGCAGCACAGAGGGAAAGCTCAATACAGTATGACTGGATCATTAGGTGGGAAACGGAGACAGTGCAAATGTCTGAAAATCACACTGCCAAATGCTCCTAAAATTCTTTGGCATTTCCTAAGCTTCGGAGAGTTTGTAGGGTGACAGCGCAACCAAAAGAGGAAAGCCTGGAGAATCCAGGGGAACCTCCGCAGGGATGTGAAGCGCGCACCGAGCCAAGGGCTGGCAACTGGGCTGCCAATCCGGGCCCCGCAGCTTCGCGCTCCACGGGCGCCACTGGCCCTGGGGGCTGGGCCAGGCCGGGCCGGGATGGTTGAGCCGTCCGCGCGTTGGGGAAGGAGTTTCCGGCGGACTCGCTGTGGTGCCGCTTCCTGTCCCTCCTGCAGTGCAGTCTCACGCTGCTGTCCCGGGACATTGCTCTGCCCCAGATCCTCTGGCCGCCCCTGGCAGCGCCCCCGACCCCATGCAGTCCCGCCTCCTGCTCCTGGGAGCGCCTGGCGGCCACAGCGGCGCGGCCTCGCGGCGCGTGCGGCTGCTCCTGCGGCAGGTGGTGCGGGGCAGGCCGGGCGGCGATGGGCAGCGAGCGGAGGTCAGACTGCTGCACGCCGGGTCAGGGGCCGACACAGGTAACCCGGGCGCTCCTGCTGTGTCCCCTGCTTCCTTGTGGGCCCCGCCGCTGCCTCCGCTCCCAGATGGTTCGCTGTACGTGGAAGGAAAGCTCGCGGCGAAGGGGAGCCCAGAGATTGATATTCTACTACCGATCTCGCCGCTAACTGCTGTGTAATGTGGGGCAAGGCTTGCTGGGCATCGTTCTTTAACCTAAGGGACCTGAACTAAGGTTCCTGATGACTTGGAAGAATGTTTCTTTCTCTTACTCATGCTTTTACCGGAAGAATTCAGACTGTAGTACAAACACAGGTTAATGTAGTAGCCTTGGAGGCTGTTGAAAGCCGAACTTGACCTTGCTCTCTGAGTTCCAAAGGGCCTGGAAGCCAGCTTGTGCTATGTTCCATCCAGGCCTTGTGAGGCACTGAAGTGTGTATTCTCGCCACAGAACCCATAGTTTATGGTGTTTTCAGTGTATCTATGAATCTTACCAAGCTTAACGGAGTCTCTCAAAAGTTTCTAGTATTCTTACAGCTGAAAGTCATAGTTTAATTTAGTTAAAACTCTTGACTGGGAATTTAGTCCCAGAAAGGAAAAAAAAAAAAAAAGTCACTTGCTGGACATCACACAACTAGTGACTACACTAGAAACACATACTGATTTCCCAGCTCGTTACTTTGTCTCTACCCGAGCTGGTTTTAGGAATGCTTTTTGTTGGGTGTTAGGGTTTGAGTACTTGTAATAGTTAAGGAAAGGGATGTTTGTTGTTGAATGTCAGTGATTCTAGGCAAGATTTTGTCAATCTCATTGCTTCTTAGAATAATGGAAATTTTCATTATGAAATTGATTCGTTGTTTCTTTGCCTTTTCCTCCCTACTTAATAATTTTTCTTTCCAAGATATCAGCAAGCTTACCTCTCATTTATTCAGTGAAAAAAGAATTCGAATTTTGCTTTCCCCTACTTGTGACTTCTAGAGTATTCATTTGTTTTCAATTCTGTTTTAGTCAATTTTCATTGCTGTGATAAAATAACTGTGAAACTTAAGAGGAAGAAAGATTTATTTTGGCTCACATTTTCAGAGGTTTCAGTCCATAGTCACTTGCTCCATTGCTATGGGCCTGCGATGAGGCAGAACATTATAGTGGCAGGAGGGTGTGGGAGAGCAAAGCTGCTCACTTCATGGCAACCAGGAAGCAGATAGAGACAAGAAGGAGGGACAAAATATATCCTACTTTGTCCAACCAGGCCTCGCCTCCTGGTTTCCACTGCTTCCCAGTAATGCCATAAAATTATGAATCTGTCAGTGGGTTAATCCATTGATTATGTCAGAGTTCTCATGATCCAATCACCTTTCAATGATTAGATCCACTGACTGGGGACCATGACTTCAACATGATCCTTTTGGGGGACACTTCATGTCCAAACCATAACACATTCTTTGTGTTTTTGTTTGTTGCTCTTCTGTTCTTGAAGGCAGAAGTCAAGGGTAAAAGAGTGATATAATCTATAACTTGGGTTTTGGTATTGAGCAATCTGGGTTGGAATCCATTTCTGTACTGTTTAGCTATGAGGACTTGAAAGTAGGTTACTTAGCTTTGTATCCCAGTTTTCTTAACTGTAAAATGAAGATAAAAAGAGTATTATCTGTAGAGTTGTTTTGAGTATTCAATTCATTAATATAATTTGTGGTATATATTACTGGTTATGGGTCTGGGATTTAGCTCAGTTGGTAGAGCACTGCGCTGCAGTCTCTGAGGTCCCAAGTTCAATTCCCAGCACCGCAAAAATGGGAGAAGGACCTAGCAATCCACTCCCAAGGCAATCCCGAAACAGTCAGCCATTGAAAACCGTATGAGGGTCACTATGAATCGGATACTGACTTGATGGCACCTAACAACAATAACATTAGTGGTTATAGCCAATAAAAGTTAGCATCTTTTATTCTTATTATATACACTTTCAATTATGTGAAAGGTATTCTGTTTCTGTGGCTTTAGAAGAAATGAAACCATTTCTCTTTAGATTCAGAACTATCAGAACTATCTGGATAAACAGATGGAACAGCGTTAATTGACAAGAACTTTTTTAAAAATGAAAATTGTTCTGTGTACCTGAATAATACATTTTAGTTGTAAAAATATTAGAAACACATATGGGTGCGAATTTGAAAGTCTGTGTTATATAGATATTGGTAGATAGTTGTAAATGTCCTCAAACTTTGTGTTGTGGCCAACAAATCAAAGTACAGAAATGTGAGATATAGATGTTATGACAACATGTAGACTTAAACTCAGTCATTGACTCTGACAGGACCATTATATTAATCTCTGACAATAAATTATGTTAATTTGAATTACTTTGCAACTGCATATATGTATAACATTGAAGGTATGAAGGCTGTGGATGAATGCGGCTATGAACTCACCATCTGGCCTCAGTAAGAGCAGTTATAAGCCAGGTAAACAAAAGGCAAGCCCTTGGCTATCTGACACCTACCAGTAAAGCCTTCAGAGTTGGAGTGGCCCATTTTGAACCAGAGATCATACACAAGCAAATGTAAAATCACAAATAGCAGGAGGCTGTAATGGATTAGAGTTTATGCTGGAATTGACACTCCCAGCTGCACTCATATTCCTGTTTATAATTGATTTTCCTTCTTAGCAGCTTGATAAAAGAGCAACAAAATTCATAAATAACAGATTAAAGTTACATTTCTTGTGTCTTCAGAACTATTTGTCTTATTTGTCTGTCTGTCCCTTTGGTGCCTGCCAACACTTTGTACCTAATAAACATTCAGTGGCTTAGTAGGTTAAAGTTCATGCAAAAAATGAGTGCTAGAACCTGTGGTTGCTTTGTTGTTTCTCAAAATAGGATCTTTATTAAGCCTGAAAAGAAGGAAGAGAGGTCATTTAAGTTAAAAAAAAAAAAATTCCATACCTACTGCACAGATGTATAATTCTTAAGTTCTTTATCTCTTTATACTTTAGTTAGTTGTAGCATCTCTTGGTTTTATTTATTTATTTATTTATTTTTTATTAGAAATTTTTAACGTACATCATAATGTGATCCATTTTGACATGCTTTTCATTGTGACAATTTTCATATATGCAATTTGATAAACATTATTCATATAAGTTACCCCTTGCCCTCCCCTATGTTTCCTCCCCACCCCCCTTCCCATCTAAGTTTCCCATCCAAGTCTTCTCTATCTTTTACTATGTAGTATTTTTCTATATGTCCTTAGGTTCCATTTCTGTTTAAGATAGAAACTTTTCCTGTAGTGGTCTTTGTTTTTATCTTGTTAGAACAATTACATGCGATTTCTAGTCCATTTGTATTGACCTCATTCTTATCTTCCCTCCCCACCTTTTATTATGATCTGACCTTTGAGTAGGATTTTTCCTTCTTGTAATTTTGAGTCAGCTCCCTTATATGAGTGAGAACATGTGTTGTTTCTCTTTCTGAGCTTGTGTTCATTCACTTAAAGTAATTTTCTCTAATTCCATCCATTTTGCTGCAAATGACCCTATTTCATTTTTCTTGATTGCTGAATAGTATTCCATTGTGTATATATACCATAGTTTTTTAATCCATTCTTCTGTTGAAGGGCACTTTGGTTGATTCCATATCTTTGCTATTGTGAAAAGCGCTGCATTGAACATGGAGATGCAGGTGTCTCTGTAGTATGATGACCCATCTCCCTTTGGGTAAATTCCCAATAGTGTTATAGCTTGGTCATACGGTAGATCTATTTTTAGTTTTTTGAGGTACCTCCATATTGATTTCCATAGTGGTTGCACCAATTTACAGCTCCACCAACAATGTAAAAGTGTTCCCTTTTCCCCGCAACCTCGCCAGCATTTGTTGTTGTTTGTTTTATTGATCTTGGCCTTTCTTACTGGTGTAGGGTGAAATCTCAGCGTTGTTTTGATTTGCATTTCCCTAATGGCTAGGGATATTGAGCACTTTTTCATGTGTTTCATGGCTTTATGGACCTCTTCATTTGAGAACTGTCTACTCAGTTCCTTTGCCCATTTGTGTATTGGGTTGTTTGGTTTTTGGTTTTTTTTTTCTTGAGTTCCTTATAAATTCTAGTAATTAGACCT
>VMDO01034631.1:0-16840 GCA_007922755.1 Pedetes capensis
TTGGCTGGGCTAGACTGAGCTGGGCTGAATGGGCTGAGTGAGCTGGACTGGGCTCAGCTGGAGCTGGAATGGGCAGACCTGGGCTGGGCTGAGCTGGGCTAAGCTAGATTGAGCTGAACTGACTTGAACTGGCCTGGGCTAAGCCGAGGTCAGCTGGGCTGGACTAAGAGGGGCTGCTCTGGGCTCTTTTGGGCAGAGCTGTGGTAAGCTGGGTTGACCTTAGCTAGGCTGAGCTGGGCTTGGCTCGGATGAACTGGAATGGGCACAGCTGGGCCAAGCTGAACTGGGCCAAGCTGGTCTGGCTTGAATTGAGATGATCTGAGCTGAACTGGGCTGAGCTGGACCACACTGGATAAGCATGGCTGAGCTCCACTGGCTTGAACTGGGCTGAGCTGGGTTGGGTTGAGCTGTACTGAGCTCACCTAGGCTTAGTGGTTCTGATCTGTGCTGTGAGAGGAGAGCTGGGCTGGGCAGAGCTGAGCTGGGCAAATGGGAGCCAAGCAGAGCTGGGCTAAGGTGAACTGGCCTGAACTGAGATGATCTAAACTGATCTGGCCTGAACTGGGCTGGGCTGGGCTGGGCTGAGCTGGGTTGAGTTGGGCAGAGCTGAGTGGAGCTAGGCTGAGCTAAGCTAGGCTGAGCAGTACTGGGATGGGCTGAGCTGAACTGGGTAAGCTAAACTAGGGTAATCTGGATTGGGCTGAGCTAGACTGAGCTGAGCTGAGCTAAACTGAGCTGAGTTGAGCTGAGCTGATGTGGGCTGGGCTGGGTTGGGCTGGGCTGCGCTGGGCTGAGCTGAGCTGGGCTGGGCTGGGTTTAGCTGGGCTGGGCTGGGCTGGGCTGTGCTGGCCTGAAGCTAGATGACCCGTCCTAGTCTGGCCTTCACTGGGTTGAGCTGGGCTCTCTGAGCGAGGGGCTGGCTGAATGCTGAGGTGACCGGAAGCTTGTGGGCTGAATGTGGATCCCAGATCCCAACTGGCCACCCCTGCTTTTCTGTGGATCCATGGGGGCCATGAAGTACCGTGTCCACCCCAGATGCTGTCCTCTGCTTCCCGTGGCCCTGATGGAAGTTCAGGTGCACTGGCACAGTGCACACCAGCATTTCCAGCCCCGCCCGAGCAGAAGCACTGTGTTGGATTTGGGCCTCTGGCCTTGAGTCCCCTGTAAGCCATGGGGGGCCCTGTTGCTTATTGCACGACTGGGATAGGCTGGTGCAGGGATGCATGATGGGCCCTGACAGGGCACGTGTGAGGTAGGAGCGCAGGTGGGATGGTCCCCATGTGACCTTTGAGACAGCCCTGCCCTGCCCACCCACCCCATAAAGGCTGAGCTTCAAGCCCAGGCTGCTGTGTGGCTGCCTGGAACCCCCCCCCCGCCCCCGCATGATCCCCCTGCCTCGGGGCTGAGGGCATGGCTGTGCCCACCACCCAAAGTGCAGCGAGGCCAGAGCCCTGGCCAAGCTGGTTCACAAGCACGACTCATTGCCTGCGCAGGGTCCAGGCGGAGGCGCCTGGCCAGACAAGTACTGCCTGAGGTCACTCTCAGGAGCAGAGCCACAAAAGCAGTTGGCCAGCTCCAAGCCCAGCCCGTGACACAGGAGCCCTGTGGCCCCAGGCAGGCACGCACCCTCTCTCAGCCAGGCTCCTCCAGTGTCCAGGAATGACGAGTAGGGCCTTGTCCTGGGGCCATTTCCGGGTGGGCAGTGTGAGGACCACAGCTCACCGCTTGCCCTCTGTTCCAGAGTCCGCAAAGCAGCCCACCCTCTTCCCACTGAGCCGTCCACTCGGCGAGGCAGAGGACCCGGTGACCATCGGCTGCCTGATTAGGGATTTCTTCCCCTCGGGACCCTTGAATGTGACCTGGAGCAAGAGTGGGGAGCAGGTGACCGTCATCAACTTCCCGCCTGCCCAGGCCTCGGGGGGGCCGTACACCATGAGCAGCCAGCTGTCCCTGCCGGCCGCCGAGTGCCCAGAGGGCACATCTGTGACCTGCTCCGTGGAGCACAACTCTAACCCCGTCAAGAATGTGGACGTGCCCTGCAGGAGCCCAGGTCAGAGGGCAGGCTGGGGTGGGGCCCATGTCCACACTGGGAGCCCCTAGGGAACCTCAAGAGCCACCAGAGTGGCCTGGGGAGTGGCCACAGCTGGGCCATGGCCCAGGGACAGGCCGGGAAGGGAGCGGAGGGTGCGCTGACCTGCCAGGTCTCTTCCAGTTACAAATCCATGCCCTACATCCTGCGGGCCCCGCCTGTCACTGCTCCGGCCAGCCCTGGAGGACCTGCTCCTGGGCTCCGACGCCAGCCTCACCTGCACACTGAGCGGCCTGAAAAGCCCCGAAGGCGCCGTCTTCTCCTGGGACCCCTCGGGCAAGAAGGCCATCCTGAAGAGCCCCCAGCAAGACGCCTGCGGCTGCTACAGCGTGTCCAGCGTCCTGCCCGGCTGCGCCGAGCCCTGGAACCGTGGGCAGACCTTCGCCTGCACAGTCACACACCCTGAGGTCAAGGCCCCGCTGACCGCCACCATCACCAAGGCCTCAGGTGGGCCGGGCCCCACCCTTGGCACCGCGCAGCGCTCCACCGCTTGCACACCCGCCTCCACCGTGCAGCGCCTGCGCTCAGCCGCTCCCGCTACAGAGGGAAACTGAGGCTAGCTGAAGGGTCGGGACGCGCCCAGGGTGCTCAGCAGGGCAGGGGGCGCTCCTCCTCCAGAGCCTTGACCCGACGCTCCTCCCCACAGAGAACACCTTACGGCCCCAGGTCCACCTGCTGCCGCCGCCGTCGGAGGAGCTGGCCCTGAACGAGCTGGTGTCGCTCACGTGCCTGGTGCGCGGGTTCTACCCCAAGGAGGTGCTGGTGCGCTGGCTGCACGGGAACCAGGAGCTGCCCCGCGGCGACTACCTGGTGTGGGAGCCCCAGCAGGAGCCGGGCCAGGCCACGCCCACCTTCGCCGTGACCAGCGTGCTGCGCGTGCCGGCCTCGGGCTGGAAGCAGGGCGACAACTACTCCTGCATGGTGGGCCACGAGACCCTGCCCCTGGGCTTCACCCAGAAGACCATCGACCACCTGTCCGGTAAACCCACCCACGTCAACGTGTCCGTGGTCATGGCGGAGGGGGACGGCGTCTGCTACTGAGCCGCCCTGCTTGCCCCGCCCTCCAATAAACTCTGTGCTCGTCCAAAGTGGCCCTGCACGTCCATCCAGCGCCTGTCTGTCATCCTCGGGGTCTGCCGCACGCAGCCTGGGCCCGGCCCAGGGGGGGACCAGGCCACCACTGAGGGCCTTCACCCTGGAGGATGTGTGTGTGCACGTGTGTGTGCCTGAGTGTGTGCACATGCGTGTGTATGGGTGTGTGTGTGTGCAACTGTGAGCGTGCATGCCTTGTGTGTGTGCCTGTGTGTGTGTGAACCTGAGTGTGTGTGCCTGAGTGTGTGCACTTGTAAGCGTGCATGCCTTGTGTGTGTGCATGTGTGTGCATGTGTGTGAGTGTGTGGGCCTGTGTGGGCCTGTGTGAGTGTGTATGTCTTGTGTGAGTGTGTGCATGCATGTGTCTGTGAGTGTGTGAACCTGAGTGTGTGTGCCTGAGTGTGTGTGCACGTGTGAGCGTGCGTGCCTTGAGTGTGTGTGCATGCATGTGTCTGTGTGTGAGTGTGTGAACCTGAGTGTGTGTGCATGTGTGTGCATGTGTGTGAGTGTGTGGCCTGTGTGGGCCTGTGTGAGTGTGTATGTCTTGTGTGAGTGTGTGCATGCATGTGTCTGTGTGTGAGTGTGTGAACCTGAGTGTGTGTGCCTGTGTGAGTGTGCACGTGTGAGCGTGCGTGCCTTGAGTGTGTGTGTGCATGCGTGTGCCTGTGTGTGAGTGTGTGAACCTGTGTGTGCCTGTGTGTGTATGCGTTGTGTGTGTGCATGCATGTCTGTGTGTGAGCATATGAGCCTGAGTGTGTGCCTGTGTGTGAGTGCGTGGGCCTGAGTGTGTGCCTGTGTGAGTGTGCATGCCTTGTGTGTGCATGCGTGTGCCTGTGTGTGAGTGCGTGGGCCTATGTGTGCCTGTGTGAGTGTGCATGCCTTGTGTGTGCATGTGTGTGCCTGTGTGTGTGTGAACCTGGGTGTGTGTCTGAGTGTGTGCACAGGTACCTGTGAGGGTGCCTGTGTGTGTGTGAATGCCTGCATGCGGGTGTGTGTGGAGTATGGGGCCTGTGCACGTGCCTGGTGAGCACACGGTGCAGGGAGGTGAGGCCCAGCGACATGTGGGGTCAGAGGTCACCAGAGTCTAGCTGAGGGGGGCCTGGCCCAGGCATTCCTGGGGCCAGGGGGGTTCCTCTCTGGAAGTTCCTGAGAAGGCGGGCGACATGGCATTTTCGTCTTACCCAGCTGCCTCTGGCTGCAGCCAGGGAGGACTAGAGAGGGCAAGGAAGGACCGGGCAGCCAGGGAGGCGATGGCACCCCCTGAGGGCCTGGGCACAATGGGCGGGAGTAGGGGCTGGGGCACCAGGAGCAAGGCTCAGCAGCACAGGACGGCGCCCGGCTCCCACAGAATGGGTCACTGCGTGGGCACAGCCTGCCCCAGCCCCACACTGCTCTGTACACAGGCGAGTGCACACGCATGCACACGCATCCCACACATCTGAGTCCTGCAGCTGCAGGAAGCTCAGAGCCCACCCTCAGCTCCAGGGAGGCCCGGGCAGCCCCTCCTGTGCCCCCAGAGGGCTTCCCCAGGCCCAGCCCCTCTATCCCAGGCCCCTCCTGGCCTTCCCATGTACCCACCTGTGAGCAGCTCAGAGACAGTCCCATCGGCCCCTCCCAGCCAGGCCCTACTCCATTCCTGGCCCCAGACCCAAGCCACCCTTCCCTCCCTGACCCCAAGCATCACAGAGGTAGGGGGCAAGGCCAGGGAGGGGTTGGAGGCATGCCAGCAAGACCCTTTCCACGCAGGCCTCTCTGCAGGCCTCTACCTTCTGCACATGGCCCCCAAGAGCATTAGAGAACAGTCGCACACCCTGTGGGGCCACCTGGCCCAGGACGCCCGCAAGGGGGCAGCGGGGCCCCTGCTCTTGTCTCAGATGCCCTCAGGGCCTCCCCTGGGACCTGGCTTTGACTGTCTCTCTCAGTTCTCAGGGTGGGGGGGCCACACCTACCCAGACACTGCTTTCTCCTCAGACTGCAGCCACCATGGGGGCACAGGGACAGCAATAGGCCAGCCAGGAAAATCCCACTCCAGCAAAGGGCCCCGGCCTCCCCCTGGGGCCCAGGGCCTGGCCCACAGGAAGGGCTTTCTGGAGATGGGGATGGAGGAAGGAGGAACAGATGAGGGCTGAGCCAGCAGGTGGGGAGCAGGACACACAGTGGGTGGACGGGTAGGTGAGCAGAGCATGGACAGATGGAACGGATGGACAAATGGATGGCAGCTTTGTGGATGGATGGAAGGATGGGTAGGAGGAAGGATGAATGATTCGATGTAGCCACATAGGATGAGTGGGTCCAACTCCGGTCTAACAGGGCAGCCCTGGGCCCAGGGGCCACCAGCATAGGTGGCCCTCCCCTGACCCTTGCTGCCCCCTCGGTCACATTTCCTTGGATTGCAGCAGAGCCCTCTGGTCACATCCATGCAGCCCTTGCCTTGTTGGCCCAGATATTTGTGTGTGTGTGTGTGTGTGTGTGTGTGTGTGTGTGTGTGTGTGTTACTGGGGGTTAAACCCAGGGCCTCGCACTCACATGCTCTGCAAGCGCTGGACCCCTGAGCTGCACCCCCAGCCCATGTTTTTTTTTACTTTGTGAGACAGGGTCTCGATAAATTACACAGACTGCCTCGAGTGGTCTCGAACTTGTGATCCTCCTGCCTCCGCCTCCCGAGCCGCTGGGATTACAGGCGTGCGCCACCATGCCCGGCTGTTGGCCCAGATCTTGAGAGTGTGCCTGGCCCTGTCCAGCCCCAAGCCCCAGGCCAAGGCCAGCCTAGGAACAGAGGCTGGGTGAGGGCTTGCTAAGTAGCTAGACAGTGCTGTGACCCCGGAGCGGCCAGGCCTCCTGTCAAGGCCCCTGAGAGGGGCGGGCCATGTGGGCATCTGCAGGCCCTTACCTGGGGCTGCCTCCCGTGCTCTCTGAGCAAGTCTCCGACCTCAGACAGGGGATCCCCAACCCGGGCCCCAGACCCCAAGGAGGCATCGCAGGGAGGCCCCGGGCCCTGCACAGAAGCCCTGGGCCTGGCAGGCCCTCTGTGTCTTGCAGAATGTCCAGAGCTGCATCCCTGGGTGATCCTGGACCAGCCGCAGGACAGCCTGGAGGAAGAGACGCCTGGTGCCAACCTGTGGCCCACCACCATCACCCTCCTCACCCTCTTCCTGCTGAGTCTGTTCTACAGCACGGCGCTCACCGTGACCACCCTGCAGGGGCCCTCCGGCAGCAAAGAGAGGCCCCCATACTGAGAAGCAGCCAGTGGGGCGCAGGTGGGGCAGGAGGGAGGCGGCGGGAGGATGGTACAGGGCACAGGGCTCCAAGGAGAGGGCGGCCAGTGCCCTCCACAGGGCTCTGCTTTACCAGGGAGCGTGGCCCTCCATGGACACGGAGGACATGGGGCCCGGGGCCAGGGTGGGACTTCCCACAGGTGCTGTGCCCATGGCTCTACCCAGGCTCCCACTGCTGGGCCGGGGCTGGGACGGGGACCCTAGCGAGGACGCTGCCCACCCTCAGGCCTCCCTCCGGCCTCGCCCCTCTTGTCTTTGCAGACAGAACATGAAGGACCCCTACAGGCCAGAGCCGAACCTGAGACCACCGCCCCACCCCCACTCACACGCCCTCCTGTGCAATAAATTGATGACAAAGGAAAACGTTCTCAGACTCTGGTGGGTGGGGATCCAGGAAAGCATGGCGGTCCCAGACTGGAGCGTGCCTGAGTCACAGAGCACAGTGGTATCAGAGCAGCTGACACAGGGTGCCCATGTCTAATGTCTAAGACATGACCTGGTCCTGCATAGGGCTGAGGCCCAGGATTGAGCACCGGCTCTTCAGAGCTGTGATCAGGTCCCTCAGCCAGGTCACTGCACCCTGATCCTGGTCATGGGACACTGGTTGTAAACACCCCAGTCAAGGTTCTAGGCCATGAGGCTGGGTCCTGAACAATGAGCTCTGGTCCTAAGTACAGACTGGGTTCTGATCACTGAGCCCTAGTTGTGACCACAGGGCCCTGATTCTGATTGCTAAACCATAGTTCTATTCACTAAGTCTTAGTCTCAACAATTGGCCCCTGCTACAGATCACTGAGCCCTGGTCCTGAACAAGGAGGCTTAGTCTTGACCTTTGAGGCCAGGTCCTGATCGCTGAGCCTTGGTCCTTACCGTGAGGACTGGCCCTGAGCAGTGAGTCTTGTTCGAAATCACTGGGCCTTGATCTTGATTACTGAGCCCAAGTCCTGGCCACTGGGCCCTGGTGGTGATCCCAAGGCCCTGGTCCTGACCACTAGACACTGACCCTTGTCAAGGAGGAATGAGTCTAGGCACTGAGAGTGGATCCTGAACACCGAGTCCTGATCTTTACCACAAAGCCCTTGTCCTGACCACTGAGACCTAGTCCTAGTAAACAGATAGTGAGCCCAGATCCTGAGCAATGCCTTTGTAGTGACACTGGGTCTTCTTCCTAATCACTGGCCCCTTGTCCTTATCACTGACTCCTGTTTCTGCTCTCTGGGCCCTGGTCCTGATCACTGGGCCCTGGTTCTGATTTCTAGGACTTCATTCTCATGTCTGGGCCCTGATCCTGGTAACTGGGCCCTTGACCATATCACTGAGTCTTTTAGCTGAGACCTGAACACTGAGGCCCGGTCCTGGACATTGAGACTTGCTCCTGATCTCTAGTCCCTTGTCCTGATAACTGAGTCCTGACCTTGATCACTGAGTCCTGTTCCTGGTTCTGGGCCCTACTCTTGATCACTGAGTCCTGGTCCCGAGCACTGGGCCCTGGTCCTGATCACTGGGCCCTGGTCCTGATCACTCGGCCCTGATCTTGGTCACTGATTCCTGTTCCTGAATACTGGAGCCTTGTCTTGATCACTGAGTCCTGGTCCTAAACACTGGGCCCTGGTCTTGATCGCTGGGCCCTGGTCCTGATCACTGGGCCCAGGTACTTGGTCCTGATCACTGGGCCCTGGTCCTAATCACTGAGTCTTCTCCTGAATATTGAGCCCTGGTCATAATCACTGAGTCTTGGTCCCGAACACTGAGTCCAGGTCCTGAACACTGGGCCCTGGTCCTGAACACTGGGCCCTGGTCCTAAACCCTGGGCCCTGGTCCTGAACACTGAATCTTGGCCCTGGGCCCTGGTCCTAATTACTGAATCTTGGTCATGAACACTGAGTCCTGATCATGAACACTGAGTCCTGGTCCTGAACCCTGGGCCCTGGTCCTGAACCCTGGGCCCTGGTCCTGATCATTGAGCACTGGTCCTGAACATTGAGCTCTGGTCCTGAACCCTGGGCCCTGGTCCTAATTACTGAATCTTGGTCCTGAACACTGGGCCCTGCTCCTGAACCCTTGGCCCTGGTCTTAATCACTGAATCTTGGTCCTGAACACTGAGCCCTGGTCCTGAACACTGGGCCCTGGTCCTAATCATTGAATCTTGGTCCTGAACACAGAGTCCTGGTCCTGAACACTGAGCCCTTGTCCTGATCACTGAATCCTGGTCTTAAACCCTGGGCCCTGCTCCTAATCACTGAATCTTGGTCCTGAACACTGAGCCCTGGTCCTGATTACTGAGTCCTGGTCCTGAACACTGAGCCCTTGTCCTGATCACTGAGTCCTGGTCTTAAACCCTGGGCCCTGGTCCTAATCACTGAATCCTGGTCCTGAACACTGAGCCCTGGTCCTGAACACTGAATCTTGGTCCTGAACACTGAGCCCTGTTCCTGATCACTGAGTCCTGGTCCTGAACCCTGGGCCCTGGGCCTAATTACTGAGTCCTGGTGCTGATCACTGAGCCCTGGGCCTGAACATTGAGCTCTGGGCCTGATCACTGGGCCCTGGTCCTGATCACTGAGTTCTTGTCCTGATCTCTGGGACCTCATCCTACTTATAAAGCCTCAGTCCTGATTAGTGAGCCCAGGTCCTTATAACTCAGCCCTGAAAAAATTAATGAGGTCAGGTCCTAGTCCCTGGGCCCTGGTCCTTATCACTGGACCTTTCTCACGATTCCAGATTCTTGTAACTGATCACAGAGTGTGCTCCTTAGCACTGGATGCCAGGTCTGATTACTAAGCTCTGCTTCTGATCACTGAACCCTTGTTCTGATGACAGAGACCTGGTCCTAAATATTGGGCCCTGCTTCTGAACACTAAAACCATCATTCTGTCCCCTGAGTCCTAGTCCTGATAACTGGACTCTAGTACAGGTCAGTGAGCCCTGGTCCTGACAATGAGTCTCGCTTCTCATCACTGAACCTTGGTCCTGATCACTGGGCCCAAGGCCTGATCACTGGGTCCTGGTCCCATCACTGAGCTCTGGGGCTCAACTCTGGGCCCTGGACCTGAACCTCCAGCCCTGACCGCTGAGTCCTGGTTCCTCTCACAGGGCCCTTGACCTCCCCTCATGCCCTCTTATCTCAAGTTTCAACCAGCATCGCTATCTTGCACACAGAGCCCTGTGTCCATGTCCTGAGCCGTGATCTATTAGGCAGTGCCCCTCAAGGCTGCAGGGAGCCCTCCAGGGGACACGGAGCCCTGTGTCCATGTCCTGAGCTGTGATCTATTAGGCAGTGCCCCTCAGGGCTGCAGGGAGCCCTCCAGGGGACACAGAGCCCTGTGTCCATGTCCTGAGCTGTGATCTATTAGGCAGTGCCCCTCAGGGCTGCAGGGAGCCCTCCAGGGGACACAGAGCCCTGTGTCCATGTCCTGAGCTGTGATCTATTAGGCAGTGTCCCTCAAGGCTGCAGGGAGCCCTCCAGGGGACACGGAGCCCTGTGTCCATGTCCTGAGCTGTGATCTATTAGGCAGTGCCCCTCAAGGCTGCAGGGAGCTCTCCAGGGGACACAGAGCCCTGTGTCCATGTCCTGAGCTGTGACCTATTGGGAAGTGCCCCACAGGGTGGCAGGGAGCCTTCCAGGGGACACGGAGCCCTGTGTCTATGTCCTGAGCCATGATCTATTAGGAAGTGCCCCATGGGGCTGCAGGGAAACTTCCAGGGGACACGGAGCCCTGTGTCCATGTCCTGAGCTGTGATCTATTAGGCAGTGCCCCTCAGGGCTGCAGGGAACCTTCCAGGGGACACGGAGCCCTGTGTCCATGTCCTGAGCCGTGACCTATTGGGAAGTGCCCCACAGGGTGGCAGGGAGCCTTCCAGGGGACACGGAGCCCTGTGTCTATGTCCTGAGCCGTGACCTATTGGGAAGTGCCCCACAGGGCTGCAGGGAACCTTCCAGGGGACATGGAGCCCTGTGTCCATGTCCTGAGCCGTGACCTATTGGGAAGTGCCCCACAGGGCTGCAGGGAGCCTTCCAGGGGACATGGAGCCCTGTGTCCATGTCCTGAGCCGTGACCTATTGGGAAGTGCCCCACAGGGCTGCAGGGAGCCTTCCAGGGGACATGGAGCCCTGTGTCCATGTCCTGAGCAGTGACCTATTGGGAAGTGCCCCACAGGGCTGCAGGGAGCCTTTCAGGGGACACGGAGCCCTGTGTCCATGTCCTGAGCCGTGACCTATTGGGAAGTGCCCCACAGGGCTGCAGGGAGCCTTTCAGGGGACCCAGGAAACTGTCTTCACCCTGTGCTGCAGGGAGAGCAATGACCCCTTGGCGTGTCCGTCCTTTCCAGGCCCAGAGCGGCGCATGGACATTGCACTGACCCAGGCCTGCCAGCGGCAGCCCCTGCCCCACAGGGTCCCCAGGTCAGGGGCCGTTGTGCTGTGTTTTTGTTTTTCTCTTTCTTCTGAAGCCTCTTTGCCCAACACCTGCCGAAACACCCAAAATAGCCCTGAGAGAGGCTGACTCATTGTGAGCGGAGCCGGCCCAGGTGCCCCAAACAACAATGTCCCAAACAACAGCTGCTGTTCTCAGAATCACACCCCAAACCGAGAGCTGGCCGGATGGGCCCCAGAGCCTGGGACAACCGGGGCAGGGTGGGCAATGGGGTTCCCAAGGTCCGAGAAGGCCGCAAACCCCCTCAGCCTGGGGTCAGACACAGTCAGCGAAAGCAGGCCTCAGGGAGGCCCAGGCCAGTCAGGGTTAGAGAAAGGTCCACCAAGACCAACTATGGCCTCCCCAAGGTCACCCAGCGGCAGGCAAGCCTCTGCCCAGGGTCATCCAAAGCCAATCACCATCAGCCTGGGCCAGCCAAGGTCAAGCAGGGGCAGCAAGCATCTGCCTAGGTTTTCCAGGATCTGGCCGGCTCTTCAGGCTCAGCAGGGACCCTCTGTGGCAGGACTTGTCAGCGCAGAGCCTCGGCCAGGGCCAAGCCACTGCAGGCAGGCCCTGCACCCTGCACAGCCTCCCGCAGGGCTCCAGAGCCCCAGCCAGGCCCAGACTGTGGGGAGCAGCCCTGGAGCACAGGGCAGGACCTGGCCTCGCACCCGGGGAAACTGAGGTCCAGGAAGAGGCAGTGAGGGCTGAGGTCCAGCTCTCCTACTGCCTTAACCCTGAAGAGCCCCTTTTCTGGGACCTCCACTCATGTGAAAGCGGGGTCCTTGGCTAGTGGCAGAAATGAATTTTAGGACGAGTCAGTGAGAGAGTGAAGCAGTTGGAAGTTTATTAGAGAAAGGGTAACAGGTAGTATGTGCTTCCAGAACAAAGCACAGGCATCTGTCTAGCAGAGAGGCACCTGGGTGCCTTTATAAAGGATACATATATGGTTTTGTGCATTTTTCTAACTAGGTTTAAGGGTTAAACAAGGTTTAAAAATTAAGTAGAGTCAAAATTTACTACAAGAAAAGGCAACATGCCAGGCATGGTGGCGCACGCCTGTAATCCCAGTAGCTCGGGAGGCGGAGGCAGGAGGATCACAAGTTCGAGACCAGAGGCAGTCTGCATAACTTAGCGAGACCCTGTTTCAAAAAAAGTTTAAAAAAAAATGGGCTGGGGGCTCAGCTCAGTGGTCCAGCACTTGGAAAGCATGCAGGCGCGAAGCCCTGGGTTCAACCCCCAGTACCGCAAAAAAGAAAAGAAAAGAGAAAGAAAAGGCAACATGAGCTAGTTTACCTCTGCCTCTTATCTTAAAGAATTTCCTTATATAAGTTAAGTTGTAAGGCAATTTTACAGGGCACAGTGTTTGGGTTTGGGGACAGGAGAGGGATGTTAGTAATGTTAAACTCAGAAGTCATAAACATTCAGGGCCTAAGCAAGCGTAGCCTATTTGTTGTCTTGAGAGCCCCTAGGAAGATGAGAATGGTCTCTACTCGGGCAATCTTACTGATCTTGTTGTGTGGGTACTGTTGACTCTCAAACCGCGGGGGTTGTGAGCAAATTCCTTGAGTTAATGCAGTTGACTTTCAGTCAGTGGGAGATGTCATCAGATTTCAGAGTGGGGACTTCTATCTTTTTTATGTCTCCCAAATTTTCTGTCCTTTAGTCTGTCTAAGTTTATGGGCTGGGATTTAGCTCAGTTGGTAGAGCGCTGCACTGCAGTCTCTGAGGTCCCGAGTTCAATTCCCAGCTCCGCAAAAATGGGCGAAGGACGTGGCAATCCACTCCCAAGGCAATCCCGAAATAGTCAGCCATTGAAAACCCTATGAGGGTCATTATGAGTCAGATACCGACTCGACAGCACCTAACAACAACAAGTTTAATTATAATCCATAATCTGGTTTTGTGAGATCCTCAGGGAACCATTGGTTTCTTCTTTTTTTATTGGAAATTTTTAATGTACAATGTAATTGGGTTTCATTCTGATATGTATTTCATTGTGACATTTCCGTATATGCATTCCATTGTACACTGCTCACATGACTTCACCCTAATCCTCTTGACCCTCTGTCCCCATCCTCACCCCACCCCCACCAATGATCTCCTTTCTCCTTATATGTCTTTCGTGGGAACATTTATCTATGTAGGTGCATCCCGATTTTAAGTCCAAATTTTTTCCTGTACTGATCTATCTTTTTACATTCTCAGCAGTAATACATGAGCCATCTAGTCCGTTTGCATTGTTGCCATCCTTTGGTATTATTGGTCTTATTATTGTTATTTCCTGTACTAATAAAGTTGAGCTGTTTACTTTGAGGTTGGCCCTCCTCTCCCTCCCATCTTCTCCCATCACTGCTTCCTTTTGCTAGATCCTTCCCTCCTTTCCACTCCTCAAATTGTCCCTTCTATGCTAAGTTTACCTGAGCTTTTTATTATGTTCCAACTTGTGTATAGGGGTTTTTCCTTCTTTTAAGTTTGATTCAGCTCCCACATATGAGTGAGAACATGTGGTGTTTCCCTTTTGGGGCTTGTGTTCGTTCATTTAAGATGATGTTCTCCAATTCCATCTCCATTTTGTTGCAAATGACATTACTTCATTTTTTTTAATTGCTGAGTAGTATACCATTGCATATATGTACCATAATTTTTTAATCCATTCTTTGTTGGTGGGCACTTTGGTTGATTCCATATCCTTGCTCTTGTGAAAAGTGTGCAATGAACAGGGAGATACAGGTGTCTCTGTGGTATGATGACTCATCTCCCTTTGGGTAGATTCCCAATAGTGGTGTAACTGGGTCATATGGTAGATCTATTTTCGGTTTTCTGAGGTATCTCCATATTGATTTCCAAAGTGGTTGAACCAATTTACAACTCCCTGCAGTGAAAGAGGGCTCCTTTTTCTCCACAACCTCTCCAGCGTTTGTTGTCATTTGTTTTATTGATCTCGGCCATTCTTAGTGGAGTAAGGTAGAATCTCAGAGCTGAATTGATTTGCATTTCCCTAATGGCTAAGGATAGTGAGCATTTCTTCATGTGTTTCATGGCCTTATGAGCTTCTTCATTTGAGAACTGTTCATTCAGTTCCTTTGCCCACTTGTGTATTAGGTTATTTGTTTTCTTGGGAATTGCTTTCTTGAGTTCTTTATAAATTCTGGAAATTACTCCTCTGCCTGATGTATGGGATGCAAAGACTTTTTCCCCCATTCCGTGGGGACTTCCTTGACTCTGCGGATTGTTTCCTTTGCTGTACAGAAGCTTTTTAATTTCATCTAATCCCCTTTGTCTATTCTGGTTGCGTTTTCTTGAGCTACTGGAGTCCTATTGAGGAGATGGGAAGCACCGGCTTCTACACAGGCCGTTCTCATCCAGCTTCCCTTTCTCTGGATTGTGCTGGGATTCTTGGCTGGTGAGACTCGGACCAGGCCCCAGGGTGGAAAGCCCCTTCCTTCCCATAGCCCCCAGATTGTCCCTTTCTATCCTCCTTAGACCCAGGCCCATGAGAGGCAGAGAGACAGAGAGACATAGCTGGGGATGAGGAGAGACGTGAGGGAGACAGAGACACTGAGAGAGACAGAGACCAGGGTGAGGAGAGATGGGGAGAAGCAGGCAGAGGGATGGGGCAGAGACGTTGAGAGACAAATGGGGATTGGAGAGACAGAGACACCAAGAGAGACAAGGGACAGGGAGATCCAGACAGGGATGGGGTCAGGTGGGAGACAGAGGAGTGGGAGGAGAGAGGCCAGGAGAGACGCAGGCAGAGAGCCAGAGACTGGAGGGCCAGCGGCCCTGGGGCGCAGTACCTGGCACAGCCTCTCACAAGCACGCACCCCCTCTCATGTGCCAGGAGCCTGCAGAGTCCCAGGGGGGAGGGAGGGACAGAGCTCAACCACAGCACTGACCCCAGCCACACACGGGCTCGGGCACCTGTCCCCTGCAGGCCTCCCCTCAGCCCACCCCACACTCCCTTGTAGCTCTGCTCCAGGCCCTGCCCTAGGGAGTCCTGCCAAGGGTCAGTCAGGCCTGGCCACAACATGTGGGGCAGAGCAAACAGCCAGAATGTCTGGGTCCGCTGGTTCCCCATTGCTGGCCGCCCTGTATCCCACCAGGGCCCATCTGAGAGCAGGGCCCTGTCCTCTGCTCGGATGCTCTGGGGGACAGGGCTCACTAGGCCCAGCACGGCCCAAAGAAGGTCCCAAACAAGGGTGCAGGAACTGGTGGGCAGAGGGCCGCGGCAGCTGGGAGCAGCCAGGCGAATGAGTCAGAGCGCGGAGGGCTGGGTCGTCCGCAGTCCGAGGCAGAGCAGCGTGGAGCTCCCTGAGCCTCCCGGGCTGAGACCCCGAGGTCCCTGGAGGCCGGCCCAGCCCTGCACCCCATTGACTGCAGCTGTGCCAGCCAGTGCAGGCCGCTGGGCCTCAGGGAGGAATGCTCAGGGTCATGTGCAAGCCCAGATGTGGGCTAGGGAGGGAGGCCAAGGGATCCCAGCCTTGGCGCCCCGGCCCTGGCTGACCGCCCGCCCCTGGGGCAAGCGGCATGCACAGAAGGGCACAGCCCAGGACACCGACGGACCCTGGAATTTCACAGGGCCAGAGGCTGGGACTCTGCATCTGCAGGAAGGGGGTCCGGTGAGGCTCAGCTCCCAGGGCCCGGGAGTAGTCTGGAGGGGCCGTGCCAGGCAGGGGTCTCAGGGCAAGGAAGGCAGTGAGATGAGGGGGCAGCGGAGTCACCGAGGCCTCGAAGTGGGGACATAGGCTCCACTCTGGCCAAGCCCAGGGCCCAGGCAGCCTCTGCATGGGGAGGTGGTCCTGGGGTGGGGGGCACTGGGCCCCAGGGTGTGCAGACACAGAGGGGGCCTGGGCCTCTGCTGGCCACGTTACGTTGCTTCGAGGCATGCGGCACGGAGGCATACCTGGGAGCAGGCCACCAGCCACCTCCCTCCTCTGCCTCCTGCCTGCCTGCAGTCAGAGTCCCATGCATGGCCTGTGGCCCAAGCACCTCCTCCCACGGTGCTGGCCACAGTAAAGGCCTGGCTGAGGCACTCACTGTGTGGCCTGGGGCCTGGGGCCCGTCCAGAGACACCACTCAGGGGACCATTGGAGAGCTGGAGGGGCAAGGGAGCGGCTGGGGCCTAGCACTGAAGCGTGCCACGGTGGGGGGCGGGGGAGCACACTCCAGGAGGCCAGGCCCAGCCTGCCAGAACCACAGCGTCACCTGGAACCCGTGGGTAGGTGCCAGACTGGCTTGGACGGCAGCATGGCACCCCCGTGGCTCTGGGTGACCAGGTTTGGGCAGCCCAGTCCCTGCCCACACCACCCCCTGTCTCCAGAGTGGAGGACCTGCCTCATGCAGAGTGGAGGACTCTGTTTAGCCCACACCCTGCACAGACACATGACGCCCCCACGCACCTTCACACCCGTGCACACACGGACACACACACCCGCTGCCGCTCAGCAGGCTGGGCCCCCGTCCCTCCTTCCTTCACCTTCAGGGGTCCCCACCACCTGCCTGCACGTGGGAGGTGGACCCACAGCACTAGACTGGCCCCAGCCTCTCTTGGACCTGGGCCCTGTGGGCCGAGCCCCCATCTCTAGTGGGGCTCAGAGGGCCTCGGGTCCAGGTGCTGGTGTCCAGGTGCCTGTCTGGTGAGCCAGAGGCCACTGGCAACCACTGCCCAGCATGGCCCAGCTTTGCCCCAGGAATGACCAGGGCGCCATGGTGCCCGGACTCCCACAGGATGGCCAGTGAGCAGCCCAGACCAGATGCCCGTGTCCAAGGGGGGACCCCAGCCCCAGGGTATTGTCTCCAAGGCCCACGTGGCGCGAGCTCCTATTCCCTCCCTCCTCTCGCCCACTAGCTGGGAAACTTCTGGAAGGAGGGGCCCTCGTCTGCCTGCTGCTTCTGGACACAGGTCACACAGAAGGGAGCGTGGGTGTGGAGGTTCCCCTCACTCACCAGTGTGGGATGGGGAAACACA
>VMDO01034632.1:0-16795 GCA_007922755.1 Pedetes capensis
TAGTACCTGGATGGGAGACTGCCTGGAAACACCAGAAGCTGTAGGCTTGGGAGAAGGACCTGGCAACCCCCTCCCAAAAATCAATCTGCCATTGAAAATCCTATGCACAGCAGAGAAGCACTGACAATAGTGTTTCCTGTTGTCCAGAGGGTCGCTATGAGTCGGATACCGACTTGACGGCACCTAACAACAACAACAACAACATACCTATATCAAAACATGCCATGATACCCTGTAAATATGTTCAATTTTTATGTTTTTTTATATCAGCTAAAACATTAATTTAGAATTTTAAAACTCTTTCCTATAAAGGAATTCTTTGGATTAGAGGTAACTATCCATCAAAATTTAAGGTATATAAACTTTGATTTTTAGACATGTCTCAAGCTTCACTTCTTTTCTTAGGCCCTATGTCCCAAACCTTAAAAGAATATTCTGTTGGAAGTATATTCTATACTTGTGCTTCCTATAGAATTCAGCATAAGGAGCACATTTGCAAAAGGAGGACAGAGATGCTCCTAACTGCTAGGAGGAGTGTGATAACTTGTTCAAGACCTTTGGGGCTGATGACTGAGATAAGAATGAGGAAGGCAATGACTGTTGAGGTGTACTGTTACAAAAATGATTAACTACCTAGCGTTAATGTTGCAAAAATACCAGTAATACTAACAACTAACAAATTGGCACTGCCTTTTTTATACTAATAAGCCTGATTGAGAAAAATGGAGATAATACAACATGGTCCAGAAGACCAAAGTTGTTAAGATTTAAATAGCAACACATGCATGTCATGAGAGATGGGCAACTGTGGCTTGTGGTTTCCTCCAGGAATGTTCAATTAAAAAGAGCTCTGTTGCCAGAACAGAACAGCTGGAACATGAGCACCAGAGTTTTAAATTTCATGCTTAAGGCCTTTCTTAGTGAACCAGAGGAAAGGCACCTTCTGTAATACTCCTCTGTATACTTTATATTGAATTGCTCAAACAAGGATTTGACGTCTGGGGTTATACTAATAAAGAGGTGAACACAAATGCAAATCAAGGGAAGTTTAAAGTGATGATTATGTAAATCTAATGTTGTTAGATGCCATCGAGTCAGTGTCCTACTCATAGTGACCCTATGTACAACAGACAAAACAATATTGTCAGTGCTTCTCTGCTATTCATAGGGTTTTCAATGGCTGATTGTTTTTTGGAAATAGGTTGCCAGGTCCATCTCCCAAGCCTACAGCACCTGGTGTTCCCAGGCAGTCTCCCATCCAAGTACTAACCAGGCCCAACCCTGCTTAGCTTCTGAGATCTGACAGAATCAGAAGCCACAGAGGTATGGCTGCAGGCATAGACCTAATAGTGAATATATAATTATCTTATTTAAATAAGTGGCCTCAATGGAATCAGGAAAAGCAGAAAGTCTATCATTGGACTATAGTTTAGGGAGGAAGAACATAAGAGTGTTTTACTTTGGGCCCAAATAATCACATTCATTCCCAGTAATTGATTAGGATGAATTAATTTCTGGAGTTTATTTACTCATAGCCAGTTCTAAAGACTCACTATTTGCCAGCAGTCTGGTAGGATGTAGAGATGAAAAATTCCATGGATACAAATAATTAAAGTTATAGAATGATGCATACAATTCAGAGGCAATGCTTATGAGGTCTTAGTCTGTGTTTGCTTACACAACTGAGTGAAGATGCCCTGATCTGAGGGGATAAGGGAAGACTTTACAACTGTACTGGGTAGGTCAAGGAGTCATTTTCATGAAGCCCCACAAACCTACATGTGTACTGCTGCCTTTTCATTAAAGTGGCCCAATGGATGATTTTGTAGGGGGTGAGCATATTGTGCTTTGATTTCTGATCCTTACTTTGTAGGTGGGGGCTGGGATTTAGCTTAGTTGGTAGAACGCTGCGCTGCAGTCTCTGAGGTCCTGAGTTCGATTCCCAGCACTGCAAAATGGGAGAAGGACGTGGCAACCCACTCCCAAGGAAATCCCGAAACAGTCAGCCATTGAAAACCCTATGAGGGTCACTATGAGTTGGACTTGACGGCACCTAACAACAACAACAACAACAACAACAACAACAACTTTGTAGGTGAAATAAATTGGACAACTCACCAACATTGGATTGGACCAGATATCTGTGCATGAACTGGAGCATCTGTGTGTGGATTGGGTACTGGGTAAGTGAACCACCTCTGTGAAGACTTCAGTGTTCATTTACTACTGCTGCCATGATAAATTGCCATAATTTGCTGGTCTAAAACAACACCAATTTATTTTCTCACACTTTCTGAAAGCAGAAGTTATAGATCAGTAGGGCTAAGCTGGATTTTTGTGTAGAGTTTCATTGTATCGAATTAAGTGTCATGCAGACAGCCTCCCAGGTCCCCATTTCCTTGCTGTCTGTGGGCCAGTGCATTTTCCCAGTGCATTCATAGAGATTCCCACATTCCAAGGCTCATGGTCCCCTTCCTCCATTGTCAAAGCCAACAAATGCAGTGTAAGTATGCTGTCTTTATCTCTTCTGCTCATGCATCTCTCTGGCTTCTACTTCTGCCTCCCTCAGTCTCTTTTCAGGGCCCCTGTGATTCCATAGGGCCCACTGGATAATCTCTTTCAAGGTCTGTTACCTTCACTGCAGCCTACAGCCGTACCACCTGGCATCTGATCTCATCAGATCTCAGAAGTTCAGCAGGGTCAGATCTGGTTAGTACTTGGATGGGAGACTGCCTGGGAATACCAGGTGCTGTAGGAGAAGGACCTGGATGCCCACTCCAGAAACAATCAGACATCAAAAAATCCATGAAGCCAGGCACGGTGGCACACGCTTGTAATACCAGCAGCTAGGGAGGCAGAGGCAGGAAGATTACAAGTTTGAGACCAGAGGCAGTCTGCGTAATTTAGTGAGACCCTGTCTCAAAAAGCAAAATAAAATAAAATAAAATAAAGGGCTGGGGGCAGAGCTCAGTGGTCCAGCACTTGCAAGCATGCAGGCACAAGGCCCTGGGTTCAATTTTCAGTACAGCCAAAAAAAAAAAAAAAAAAAAAAAAAAAAAAAAAAAAAAAAAAAAAAAAAAAAAAAAAAAAAAACCATGAATAGCAGAGAAGCACTGACATAGTACCAGTCATGGCATAGTGTCAGGTAGTGTTTCATCTGTTGTACATTTGGTTGCTATCTCGGTACATATGGATCAACTCTACAGCACCTAAAAACAACAACCTTCATTGCATCAGCAAAGTCTCTTTTGCCATGTAGGGTCACCTATTCAAAGACTTCATGGAATAAGGTAGGAATGTCTTTGGAAGGCTGTTATTCTGCCTCCCACTACCTGCTTTGAAACTTCCTTAATATAGATGTGAAGGGATAGCAAGCCACTGCGATTGACTCCTTTCTGTTAGGTGAACCAAGTGAAATCACGCTCTTGGAGCTCCATTTGTTGCCTCTAAAATTGCAGGGCTACTTTTCGAGTTCACTGTGAAGCTTCCCATATGCATTCCAGTCAGGGAAGAAATTAAACCACGAGCGACTTTGCCTTCTATTCACATTCCTGTATTTCTTTGCACTGTATCTCCGGTAATTCTGCATGTATTTGCAGTTTGAGCCTGTTTCTTAATTTTCTATTTTTTTTTTCTGATGGTGCTGGGGATCAAACATGGGACCTTACACATGCTAGACAAGTGCTCTACCCCTGACCTAGCCCTTAAGCCTATCTGTTTCTATTGGGCAGAATGGCTTGGCTGACATAGTATAAATGGTTATATTTGAGCTAGATCTTAGAAGAATAGGAAGTTTTGTAGGGGAAAAATAACAATATTAAGGACCTATATATGTTAAGAATTGTGCTAATTGCTTCACATAAGAGGTTTCACTTACTCCTCATTATAGCCCTGGAATGTAGGTGCCATTTTGTTACTGAGAAACATGAGCCCTAGAGAGACCATATTACCACTAATGGATTGTGGCACCAAGACATAAACCTTACCTCTAAATCCAGTGCTCTTCCCATTGTGTCCTGGAAGAGGACGGGGAAAAGAAGAGAAGACATTACTGTAGGAAGATAGCCCAGTTCATAAAAAGACACAGAACTAATTGGATTTATTTTACTTTTAGCCAAGGAGGGCAAGAGAAAAGATAGGCCTTTGAGAACTGGGTTTGATAAGTACAGACATGATAGAAACCAGAAAAACAGCAACAGCTGTAAGGTGGTAAGTCAAAGCCTGTGGTTATACGTGAGATTTTTATACGAATACAAGACTCAGAAAGCCCAAGGGTAACATCTCTAGCAAAACTTGTAAAGATCCCAAAATTCCAACCAGACCAGAAATTCCGTAGGTCCAGCTCATTACATGTTTTGTTGTTTGTTTTGCTGTGCTTTTTTTCTTGTATTTCTACTTTCGTTCTTAGCATAGTCTGGAAGAGAATTTCCCTGCTGTCCTCACCTCCTTTTAGCCCCTGAAGGTCAATTTAACATGTCAAAACTTGCTGAAAAAGAAGGAAAATCACGTGGGAAGTCCTTCCTTGTTTGCTGTCACAATTTGACACAAGAGCAATGTTTTAGTCACATTTCTCTAGAAAAACAGAACCAACAGGACTGTGTGTGTGTGTGTGTGCTCATGCACACACATTTACACAGTACATGAAAATATTTCTCTTAAGGAATTGGCTTGTACAATTAGGGAGGCTGGAAAGTCCAATATCTGCAAGATTTGCCAGCATACTGGAGACCCAGAAAGAATTTAAACTTCATTTCAAGTATAAAGAATAAGCATTTGTTGAATTCCTCCTTGCTCTGTGGAAGTCAATCTTCTGTTCTGTTCAAGCCTTCAGCTGATTGAGGCTCACCCACATAACTGAGGACTCTCTGCTTCACTCAAAGCCCACCCATTCAAATGTAAGTCTCATCCAAAACTAACCTCACAGAAACATCTGAATAATGCTCAACCACATACCATGGCCCAGTCAAGTTGACATATAAAATGAACCACCATAAGCAAGAGAGCCATTATTCATGTTTCATCAACTTTAAGAGGCTTATTGTATTTGTTTTTTTGCTAGGTGTTTGATGAAGTGGACAGAGCTCACAAAATTCAGTTGAACTTTTTGAAGTGCCCTGCAGAGAAGAAATATTGTGGCCTTTTTCTAATTAGCTAATTCAGTACATCAGAGAATTCTATAACCCGAAGATACAATTAGGGAAAGCTCCTGAGCCTGTATGATTCAATTATTATTTAGTCGTAGTCAATGACCCTGCTAGAGAAGAGAGGATGAAATATATGACAAAAAAAATGAAGAAGCTCATATTTTCTGAGGCCAAAGAGGGACACAGAAGGAAAAAATATATTAAATTGCTTTGACAAAGGTCTTGACCAGGCAGTTTTCAGAAAGCTGCCACTTAAAACTCTAAGGAGAGAACTTTTTTGTTGTCTATAAATTAACAAAGATCAAAGTTCGATGAAACATTGTGTGCAAAGGAAGTGGGAAACAACCCTAAAGTATTGCTGGTTGGAGAGTATTTTGGTACGAGCTTATGGAGGTTAACTGGAAAATATCTAATAAGATAATAAACGCACATTGCTTTGACTCAGCGGTCCTGTTTCTTGGAACTTATACTACATATAGGCTCTCACACAGGCACAAATGTACATGCCAATGGATACTTATGAAAGCACTGCTGGTAATGGCAAAATATTTAAAAACAACATAATGTTGGCTGCTGTACCTCCACATAAGAACATATTTCAAAGTCATTCCTATATGCACCAACATGGATAATCCCAAAGTAAAAGAAAGAGAAAAAAAGTGGGATGCAGAGAAGTCTGCACAGTAAGCTACTGTGTGTAAATCACAGGGGTGATCAGATATGGGAGAGTCTGCTGGAGGCTGTGTGTCTGTAGAGGAATGCTCAATAAACTTGGCATAACAACGTAAACCAAGAAAGTGGGGGAAGGTGGGGAGAAAGCTGAACTTTTCACTACGGTACAGTAATTTATACTTTTTTACATTTGTTTACATGGGAGAAAGATGTAACAATGCACTCCCAGGGCAGTCCTGAAACAATCAGCCATTGAAAAACCCATGAGGGCTGCTATGAGTCAGAAACAACTAGAGGGCACCTAACAACAACATTTGTTTACACTGTGTACCATGAAGAGGAAATATATGTTACCTCGTCTAATTGAATAAATAAGTTCAAAGTCATTGGAAATGTCATAAGCAGGCCTGACCCTGCTTAGCTTCCAACGTCTGACAGGATTGGACACCACAGTGGTACGGCTGCAGGCTACAGTTAGATCGCATGATCAAAGAGTCAACAACTCAGCCCTAGGGACTATGAAGGACTTGTCATAAAAAGGGAATGAGTTCTATAAATAGTATACAAAATGCTTTTGGAGACATGTGCAATCATTACCAAAACATCTCTTTACAATTCCCAAAAGTTAAAGAAAATAACCACAGACTAAAAATATTCTGGCATGTAATGCCCATCAGGAGAAAGTTCCACGTTTTAGATTATTTGTATGCATAATCAGTCCTAAGATTTGTAACTTAGAAGACCAAAAAGAATCTCTAAAATGATGTTTCCAAATGTACATTTTGTGTTACATTCCATATTGATTTGTACTTTCCATCCATTTATACATACTCTGCTGAGTCTTGAAATTTAATAAAACCTTCAGCTTTGGTTTCAAATTTGGATTACAAGAAAGTATGATCAATAGTTTATTTATGACTTGAAGTTCTTTTCCAAAATTCAAAAAGATCAAATATAATCACTTCAGATGTACAAATCAGGGATCAGTAAGTTATTACCTTTGAACTGATCTGCAAATAAAAATTTGGGTATTATGGCTGCTGTCATTGCTTACATATTATCTATGGCTGCATTCACACTATAGCTGCCCAGTCCCTTAGTTGCCATAGAGACTATATGGCCAATAGCCTAAAGCACTTACTGCCTAGACCTTTCAGAAAAAGTTTGCTGACCCCAGACTGAGATTCATAGAGTTGAGGGTCCAAAAGTGTGTAGAAACTTTTGTTTCTAAACTAGGGGATTACGAAGGGGACCCAAAACAAAACCCCAAACAAATGTGAAAATAATGATCATCTATTTCTTGGATGTGAGAGGTATTGTGCACTTGGAATTTGTTCCTCTGGGTCAAACAATCTACCAAAGGTTTTACTATTCGGAAATTTTGAGGAGGTTGTGTCATGATATGCAGAAGAAATGTCCCAATTTGTGGCAAACAGGTGGCTGGTTTTTCCACCATGCCAACTCACCTGTCCACACCATGTTGAGTGTTCAACAATTTTTGACCAAAAGTGCATGAGCCTGGAGCCTCAACCCACCCCCCTCCCATTCACTGGGCCTCCCACCAAGTGACTCTTTTTGTTTCATGGATAAAAAAGTCTTCAATAGGAAACTTTTTTGCCCACATGGAGGAGGTAAAACAAAAAACAGCATAAGCACTAAAAGGCATTAAAATTGATGTGTTCAGAACCTGTTTTGAGCAGTGGGAAAAACATCTGGATAGATGTATTACAACAAATGGAGAGTACTTTGAAGGTGACTGAAGTTTGAACAGGTAAAAATAAATACACAATTTTTTATAAATTAATTCTATTTTTTTGCTGGGGGGGTCCTCCCTCCTCATACATCAGTATTTATTAAGATTCTCATTCTCATACCAGCATGGGTTTTGAAGCTGGACAGGCTTGCATTATAATACTGGGTCTATTATACCTTGCAAATATTGTCAAGTTATTACTCTCTTGGTGCCTTGTTTCTTATGTGTTGTAATATGAGGACAGTAATAGACATACTTCAAGATAATTGTGAGTATTAGAAAGAGATGCTGTTTATAGTGGCCATGGAACTGGATAAGGAACCCAGTAGATGAGAATCCAGCTATTCCAAAGGTCATACATATTTTTTCATGTTTTTGATCATTTATTAGTCTTAGAACAGTAGTCATTTATTGTAGCATTATTTTGTCATTATAGAAACCAGGCAGAGCTCAGCTGAATGATTATATTGACTGGATGGGCTGACCTGGATTCTTCTGTGACTTGGTTGTTGTTGAGTGCCATCGTGTTGGATCTCACTCATATGACCGTATGTACAACCCTGTACCATAAATATGATCTTACTGTTTGAGCCCATTGTTACAGACACTGTATTTCTTCTTATTCTGAGTTGTGCCACATCAACAAAAGGAGGTCCCAGGGGCTTTACTCCATTCCTGTCATTAAGGTCAACTATACTTTGAGGAGGCAACTCTTCTCCAGTCACTTCTTGGAATGCCTTCCAGCTGAGAGGCTCATTTTCTGGGGCCATGTTTGACAGTGCTTCTCCGCTATTCACAGAGTTTTTAATGGCTAATTATTCTGGAAATGGGATGCCAGGCCCTTCTCCCTAATCTGTCTTGGTCTGGAAGCTCAGCTGAAACCTGTCTACGATGGGTGGCTCTGCTGGTATCTGAAATACCAGTGATATAGCTTTCAGCATCACAGCAACATGCAAGCCCCCAAAGCACAACAGGCTGATAGACACATAGAGGTATGACTTTGTAGGCTGGCTAAAAAGTAACCAAAGAAGAGGCTCAGTTATCACTGTCAATTGGAGAAGCTACATATGGCCTCTTACACACAGGAGCCCCAGGACAAGGGAACTAATTACAAGGCAGCTTAACGCTCCAGAGAGAATGTTCCAAGGGACAAAGGCAGTAAGATTGCTTCTGAGCTAGATTTGTGAGTCACATAGTGTCACTTCCAACACTCTATTGATTAAGCAAGTCTCTGAGTCCAGGCTCCACTTCTCAATGGCAGGACTTCCAGAGACTTAGCAACTATGATCAATCTACCATGCCCTGTTTTGTATACATAAGACAATCCCATTAAAACTAACCATTGAAGCGACAAGAATCGAATGCAACCTAAGAGTCTGGGAATTTAGAATTGCATGAAAATTAGTTACACTCATTTCCCACTTTTGTTCAAATCATTTTGGTGGCATTTAAACACATCTGCTCATTCTAACAGCCTAAGCAGCTGGAATTGTCAATATCCCCACTTTCATTTTGGAGAATGTATCACATTACCCAAGCCATTATTCTTATTATACCTCTAAAACAGGAATAAGGAAGTCTCTTTCTTCTTCCATGGGAAACAGTGTTTCTAAAGATATGAAAGATTGTAGCCATATTTGAGAAGTATTTTGAGCAATTTAGAATAGAGTGATAGCTACAGACTATCTTTTCTTTCTTTCCTCAAATACACAAATGTAATTTGTATTTACATTTTTAAACCTATGTTTATTCCACATGTGTTGGGGGGAAAGCCCATGATGGTGTGGAATTTAGTGACATGTTATTTGTCAGATCCAAGTGGATGGTTCTACCAAGAAATGCAAGGAAACTAAATTTAAAAAGTGAGGTGCTGAACATGCTCATGTGCTGAGCAGATACTAGATCCAAAATAGAAGGGCCTCGGAGGATAGCTGAGGCAGAAACTCTGCGGAACAGCTAATGGCTTCACTCTTGGTGGCTTCGTACAAAGAGTGAATACTTCAGAATTGGAGTGAGAGAGAAACTCTGAAGTTTCTGTGTAAGAAGGAACATAATTGTCCATGTGAAAAAATAACTGAAACCTATTCCAGAAACTCACTTTCTGTGCAAACATAAAGGAAATTGACTTTGTGAAATTTGTGATTCTCTTTTTTAAATGTCACTGTCTAATAGACCAAAGAAAGACTTTTGAATAGTGTTTATTGTATTTATGTCACTCTATTTTTATTATTTTAATTTTTAAAAAATTTTCCTTGCAGTACTTGGAAGTTGAACCCAGGTTGTGGTACACATTTTGCAAGAGCTCTACCACTGGGCTGCACCCCGAGCATGTTCTCTACTTTTTATTCTGAGTCAATGTCTTGCTAAATTACACAGGCTGCCTCCGGCATTGAACTCACGATCCTCGTACATCTACCTCCTGAGTCACTGAGATGATAGGTGTGCACCACTTCTCCTGACAATAGTTAGTTATTTCATATTGCCATTTTAAAATCTAAACAATAAAAGTTGTTAAGAATTTATCACTTAAAATATAACAAAAATAAACTGGAAATCAAATCAAGCTTAGCTTTTTAAGTATGTGTAAGGTTATTTAATCAGACATATTTTGGTTCTGAGGTTGTTCGTTTGAGAGGGAAAATCCAAATTTGGCACAACATGTATCTTCAGGCTAAGAACTAGCAATTATTAGGGCCTAAACTTACAGGCATGAAATTGTGGCTTCTTAGAAAGGATTCATCAAGCAGGAATCCCATTCATAAGGATCCATGTTGTAAGATATTGCAGCAGGCATACATTTAATGCTGTCACATGAATTGCTTCTTTTGCTCCTCAGGAACAGCTGAGTTCAGAATTCCTCTCCCCATTCTACAGTTAAAGGAACTGAAGGTCTAAAAAGGTAAGAGTTTTTTCTTTTCCCTCCAAACCTGTCCACAGCTGAGTCAGGACCTTGAACTCTCACCACGTCCTCTTCCCATCCTCCACAAGTCCACCAACATTTTTTATTCTGATCCCGTCTCCAACAGTGCCTTTGCTCCAGCCTCTGTTTGTACAAAGGCTGTTTCTTTTGCTTGCCTGACTATCTTGAACCAGAAAGACTTTTGTAACCATGTCAGCCTGTGCCTATCTCACCTTTTCCCGCCATCACACATCACTTAGTATCTGTAATTCAGCATGGTATTTGGTTGTGTTCTTTCTCCCTTTCCTTCTCTACTGTTTGCACATCTTTGGTGCCAACTGGCACATAATTACCTCCAGTGCAGGGCCTGAGTGGAGGGGCTGCACCCCTCATTCAGCTGCACCAAGGGCCAAATCCACTCTCTGCACACCGTAGGAGAACCCTTATCATTCAGATGAACAGGTTGAAAATCATATCTTGGGATCACTGGCTGCGTTTTATTTCTCTACTTGAAAGGCCCTTGCTATTCCCTGCTTTCAACTCCTGATTATCCTTAAGTCTCAGCTCGCGTGTTACCTCCTTTGTGAAGCTGTCCTGAATCATCAGGGAAAAGCTTAGTTACTGTCTCCCAGTGTTTGTCACACTCGATGGTGATTATTTTCATGTCTGTCTCTACCACTAAACAATCTGGAAAATACATGCAACAATCAATACCAGCCACAGTTTCAAATACCTCTGTATTCTTCTCTAGTTGTTGAAGAAAGGAATTCTTAAAGCCCCAGTTAAATCATAAACTCTTTTAAGTGAAGAATATGCCTTGGTAGATTTAGTAGGGTGAATGCATACTTTGGAAGAAGATTAGCTCTAAAGCAGTGAAATCATTTCCAATGAAACCCATCCATCACTACAGAAGAGCAAAGTAATTGCACAAACCCTTTTTTCAAAATCAAACAGACATTTACGGAGAAAGTTGGTATACTTATTCAATTTTTTTGGCATAAGCAAATTGTTATATTCACAACACTCTTGACATGATCCCACTGGAAGAAAATTGATGGCAAAAAAAGAAAGCTATCATGTGCCTCATATTTGTACAAAGAAAACATAGGATGCAAATAACCTTATAACTCTAAGATGAGCTATGCACTCCATAAAAATTTCACCTAATTGCTAAAATATATGAAATTTGGCTTTCCATAGTACATTTTACATTCAGGATAATGAAAAGGAATGAGCTGAATATAGACTATCATATGAAAGTGAATACAATGATCATCATTCATCTTGAACATTAGAATCTATTTTAATTACATCTTAGTAAATTTAGTCTATTTTAATGACAGCTTAGTAGATATAGTGATGTTAAAAACCATTTAGAGTTCTTGATCTGCAGTAGCAATGCCATATATCCAATATTGGACTTATTTATAGGAGTGAACATGGAACCAGAGCCCAAACTACAGTATCAGGGTCTCCTGGGAAACTTGTGAAATACTCAGAGAATCTAAGTCAACCCCAGTTATAGTGATGGTGATTCATAACAAAATTTGGGGGATACTAGACCAGAGGGACAGACTCAGTGGTGGGCTGAAGCCAGCTTCTACTGACTCAGAAGAGCTGACTATGCCCTAGTACACCCAATGCTGCTTTTCATGATGACACACGACTCACTAAATCAGTTACAGTTGGCAGTGTTCACACCATAGAAATTGGCAACCACTAATGGCTAAACATTTATCTGAACTCTACTGAATCAAATATCCTAGCATCTTGACATGACAGAGTATTTCTGATAAACTTCACTTCTGCTGAGATTCTCTGCTAAGCATTCTGTTAGGGGGTTAGAAAGGAGCACAGTAGAAATTCAAAGTTCTCATGCTGTCAGAATCAGCACTTCCCCTAGCAGAATAAAAATTAAAAGGCTTAAGGAAGTGATTAAAGTCATTTGAAAAGTAAGGACGATGTAAAGTTCTTGTAGGGAGGTGGAAGTTTTAAGGAATTATGGCCTGGATTTTATACTGGAAATGGTGAAGCCAAGGAAAGACAGAGTGTGGAGTAGCCCCAGATCTGCTTTGCTAAATTTCTTACATTTAATCAGGTCCAAATGCCCACTTTGTTTTCCAACCTCAGGCCAGCTTGGACCCATGTATGGGGACTTGAGGCAGATAGTCCATATCATACACTCTCCTACCCCTTCTGGACAGGTGATTGAATTTATGCTTATCACTTCACCAAAAGACAAACCAGAACTATACAGAGGCAAACAAATTTAATAATTCATCAAATAACATAGAACAGTCAGAGATTTGAATGTTGGAATAGATGGGTCAGCAACAAGAGTCCCATGACTCTGAGACGTATTCACACTCTAGAGGATTGTGCGCAGTGTCTCAGCATGTGAAAACTACTGCTTCAAAGGAGGAAAAAATATCTTACAGCTTCACTCCGTGATGCAAATTGAGTGAGAAGAGTCTCCTTTTAAAAAATGTGATAAAGCAGACTAAATCTCTGCTCACAAGATAAATACAAAGGATTAATCCTTTAACAGTGCTAGAAAAGATATAAAAAATAATCTTACAGATGATTCTGCAGTCTAAACACAAAGTGGAATCAAATGTATGGACCATCTATGCCAGATGTCCTGGTTCTCTTATGGTTTTTAAAACCTTTTGTTTATTGTTAGTTACCGTCAAGTTGGGTCTGACTCATCTACCTTCATACAGTTTTCAATGGCTCATTGTTTTGGGGAGTGGACTGCCACATCCTTCTCCCAGTTTTGCAGTGCTAGGGATTGAACCTGAGTACTCAGAAAGTGCAGAGCAGCACTCTACCAACTGAGCTAAATGCCACCCTTTTCAACCCTTATTTTCTCTAATAAAGGCATTTTTACTACTGACTAAGTAAGTGAGATCAATGTACATCTCACAAAGAGTAAGTAACTTTACAAATTTGAATTTTAAAAACCCTTTTGCCGGATAATATGTCCCCACACATTGAGATCTGGAGAATTTGATCACTGTGTTTATAGAACTCATGATAACCTTCTTATAGATCAGCAATAAGCCAAAAGTATCAGGATCAGGAGCAAATAGCCAAAAGTAGTACATGTTTTGCAGGTAAGAGCATGCACAGGAAACTCCCAGTATCTTAGTTTAGATGCAAGGTTTATTATTCAGCTCCTTCTCTCTCCTGAATCAAACCCACTCTTCTCTAAAGCTGAAAGTCTATTGGCTTAACAAGGCAAACAATTCAGATGTCATCAAGAAGGCTAGCCAATCCTTCTGGGGGCATTGGTTTATCTGTGGATTTAGATAAGGAAAGGAAAAAAGAGAAATGATGCGTAATAAAAATGTAGTGGGAAAACTACAGTGTTTTCCTAAATGCTTATCTTACTGCCATTATCCATAAATCCCAGTGTCCTTAATAAGATTCATTTGGGTATGAGAATGAGTCTCTTAGGAAAGGAATTTGAGAACAGAGGGGCTACTCCCATAGGCAAGCTTATTAGAGTAGTCCCTGACCAAACTGTGCAATTATACAGTACCTAAATGATATAGCCCCTACATGTCTGTCAGCTTGCAGTACTGTAGGGGCTTGTATGTTGCTGTGATGCTGAAAGCTAAGTTGCCAATATTATACGAACCAGCTGGGACATCCATAGTGGACAAGTTTCAGATGAGCTTCCAGACTATGGCAGACTAGGGAGAAGGACATGGCTAACCTACTCCTGAAACAATTAGCCATTGAAAACCATACGAACAGCAGAGCAACACTGTCAGATATAGTGCTGGAAAATGAGCCCCCTAGGTTGGAAGGCACTCAAAAGACAACTGGGAAAGATTTTCCTCCTCAAAGTAGAGTCTACCTTAAAGATGGGAACGGAGTAAAGCCCCAGGGAATGGAGTAAATCCACATTTGCTGATGTGACATGACTCAAAATGAGAAGGAAAAATTGTAAAAATGCATTAATGATTGGAACATGGAATGTACATAGTATGAATCTAGGAAAATCATAAATTGTCAAAAGGGACATAAGGTGCATAAACATTGACATTCTATGCTTCAATGAGCTCAAGTGGCCTGGTATGGGCCATTTTGAATCAGATAATCATATGGTCTACTATGCCAAGAATGACAAACAAAAGAGAAATAGGGTTGCATTCATCATCAAAAAGACATTTCAAAATCTGTTCTGAATTACAATGCTGTCAGTGATAGAATAATATCCAGATATCTACAAGGAAAGCCAGTTAATATGAGTATTATTCAAATTAACTCACCCACTACTAAGGCCACAAATGAAGATAGGGAAGATTCCAGCTTCTGCAATCTGAAATAGATCAAAAATGCAGTCAGAATGTACTGATAATCACTAGTGATGCAAAAGTTAGAAACAAAGAAGGCTCGGTCATCTAAAAATATGGCCTTCATGAGAGAAATGATGCTGGGGATCAAATGATAGAATTTTGTCACACCAATGCCCTTTTCACTGCAAATACATTTTTTTCACCAACATAAATGGCAACTATACACATGGTCCCCCACACGTCTGTCACTTTGCCACACTGTGGGGGCTTGTGTGTTCTGATGAGGCTGAGAGCTCTGTCACTGTAACCTCAGATATGAGCAAGGTTACCCATGGTGGACAGGTTTTCAGCTGAGCTTCCAGACTAAGACAGACTAGGGAGTAGTCACTGGCAAACTGTTCCCAAAACAACTAACCATTGAAAACCCTATGAATAGCAAAGAAACACTGTCAGATATAGTGCCGGAAAATGAGGCCCCCAGGTTGGAAGGCACTCAAAAGACTACTGGGGAAGAGTTGCCTCCTCCAAGTAGAGTCTACCATGATGACGGAAATGGAGTAAAGCCCCAGGTTGCTCAACTTGCTGATATGGCACAACTCAAAATGAGGAGAAACAACTGTAAACATCCATTAATATTGGAACATGGAATGTATGTAAGAATCTATAAAAATTAGAAATCATTAAAAGAGAAATGGAGCACATAAACATTGATATTCTAGGCATCAGTGAGCTAAAATGGACTGGCATAGGCCATTTTGAGTCAGACAATCATATGGTCTACTATTCTGGGAATGATAAACTAAAGAGAAATGGGGTTGCATTCATTATCAAAAAAGACATTTCAAGATCTGTCATGAAATACAATGTTGTCAGTGATAGAATAATATCAATACGCCTACAATGAAGGCCAGTTAATATGACTACTATTCAAATTTATGCACCCACCACTAAGGCCACAAATGAAGAAAGGGAAGACTTCTATCAGCTTCTGCAATCTGAAATAGATCAAACATGCAATCAAGACATACCGATAATCACTGGTGACTGGAATACAAAGGTTGGAAACAAACAAGAAGGCTCAGTAGTTGGAAAATATGGTCTTGGTGACAGACACGAAACTGGAGATCGCCTGATAGAATTTTGTCAGACCAATGACCTTTTCATTGCAAATACATTTTTTCAACATCATAAATGGAGACTATACACATGGACTTCACCAGACGGAACATACAGGAATCAAATTGACTACATATGTGGAAAGAGATGATGGAAAATCTCTGTACAAAATGTCAAAATAAGACCAGGTGCTGACTGTGGATCAGATCATCAACTTCTCATATGCAAGTTCAAACTGAAGCTGAAGAAAATTAGAACAAGTATACAAGAGCCACGATATGACCTTGAGTATATCCCACCTGAGTTCAGAGACCACCTCAAAAATAGGTTTAATGCATTAGACACAAATGACGGGAGACTAGAAGAGTCATGGCATGACATAAAAGATACCATTCAAGAAGGAAGCAAAAAGTCCTTAGAAAGACAAGAAAAAAAAGAAAAGACCAAATTACATGTCAAAGGAGACACTTGACCTTGCCCTTGAACTTCGAGCAGCTAAAGCAAAAGGAAGACATGAGGAAGTTAAGGAACTAAACAGAAGATTTCAAAGGCAGCTCGAGAAGACAAAAACAAATATTATAATGACATGTGCAAGGAGCTGGAGGCAGAAAACCAAAAGGGAAGAACACGCTCTGTGTTTCCCAAGCTTAAGGGAGTGAGGAAAAAATTCAAGCCTCAAGTGGCAGTAGTGAAAGATTCTACAGGGAAAATATTAAATGATGCAGGAAACATCAAAAGAAGATGGGAGGAATACACAGAGTCATTATACAAGAAAGAATTGGTAGATAACCAACCATTCCAAGAGGTTGCATATGAAGAGGAACCAATGGTGTTGAAGGACAAAGTGGAAGCTGCCTTGAAAGAACTGGTGAAACACAAGGCTCCAGGAATTGATGGGATACCA
>VMDO01034633.1:0-16806 GCA_007922755.1 Pedetes capensis
CTATGAGTCGGATACCGACTTGACGGCACCTAACAACAACAACAACAACCCAGTGCACTCAATGGGACATACTAGATAATGACCTTAGGACCTATAACAGGTTTTCTATATGGCTTTGACTCACCATTATAGAAAGTTTATTTCTTTCAATGTGAGAGAAAACAACAAGGCATTGGTTCTTTGAAAACAAAACAGATGAATTATTTTACAACTAATGCAATTTAAAAGAAATAACATCGATACGTAATTTGGTTGCATGAGTTACATGTTAGAATTTATTGGATATCTGTTTACAAGTTGAGCTCTATTCTAGTGTGATGAAAAAGACACACATAACAGGTCTCCTTTCCAAGAATAAGAATGAATTCATTTATATGAGATTTTCTGGTGAGAGATATTCTAACATTTTTCTGCATAGCCCTCTGTATGGTTTGATCTACCAGATGGTAGGCTCTGAGGAAATATAATATGTAAAATTCTATGGTTGTGCAAAACTATTGATTCTTTGGGTAAACCAGAACGCAAATAATTATTTGCTTGGAAGACTAGTTAGGCCAAGTCATAAGTATGTATTTCAATGAGCTTTTCTTTTTCTTTCTTCCTTTCTTTCTTTCTTTCTTTCTTTTTTTTTTTTTTTTTTTTTTTTTTGTGTGTGTGTGTAGCATGGGGGTTTGAACTCAGGGCCTCATACTTGCATGCTCTACAAGTGCTGAACTACTGAGCTGCACCCTTAGCCCATTTTTTTTTTTTTTTTTTAACTTTTTGAGACAGGGTCTCGCTAAATTTCACAGACTTCCTCTGGTCACGAATTTGCGATCCGCCTGCCTCTGCCTCCCAAGTCACTGGGATGACAGGCATGCGCCACCACGCCTGGCTCAAGTTTTTACTCTTTTAAAATAAACACACAAACATATATATACACACACATATACACACACAAATATATATATTGGTTTTCAAATAGATGAGATATTTTTATCCATGCTTTTAAGGTAGAATTTATCAAGGGATAACACAATTTTAAATTACTTTAAAAATCTTCCTTGAAATGAAAAATATGAGTATAAACCAGTTTAATGTTTAATAGTATAAAATAGAAATAAAATAGACATTATAATCCTTAAATTGCAGAGATTTATAAGGCAGAGGTGCCCCAATGCCTGAAATGTAATTCTCACATAATATTACTCTGTGTTGTTATATTAACTACAGGCCCTGTAAAATTTTTAATTACCTTAGCCCCTTCATCCTGATCAAATTACAAGTTAAAAAAAATGTGTTATCCTAATGGGAGTTAGGAAACATGTAATATCAACTGTTATTTTATAATTACCATTGCATCTATTGTCACATTGTCTGATGCACATGTACACTGGGGGCTAGTGTCAGTCTTCACTTGTATAGACAACACACATATCGCCCAGTGTACCTGCTTTAAATGATGAGAAAGTTTCATCATTTAAAATGTTTCATTCATCATAAAGAAAGGAAAGGAATTTCTGAAGAAGGATGAAGTGGAATTACTGCACACATGTTCAAGGTAAATGGCTTTGATTTTAAAGCACAGTAAAAAAGAAAAAGACTATACCAATTCATTTTCTAATTAGAACACAATTCTAAGAATTCTGCCCCATTAATGTTTTGATTCTATAATATAATTCTAACAATTTTTGCTCTATGTTGCGACGACTCTGTGTCAGAAGGAGAAAGCATATCAACATAGTCCTTTTGGAATGCTCACCCTCTGTCAGAATTTCTCTCCTTATGAAGTAATTGAATCAAACAACTGTTGTCCATTCTATTCCCAATGCAATGTGAGGTGAGGAGGAGACAAAATTAAATGATATTTTGCTTCAAAAAACAATACATTTGAGGAAATAATAATATGATGAAATACTTTTTAACTGTTTCTAAATTTTATCCTTTTTTGCAGCTTCAGTTATTTTATATTTTTGAATGATGTACTTAAAAAATGTTTACTGGTAATATAAGAGAATTATCCAAATTCAGGCAAATATCTAATAAGGGTGTTGATTCAGAATGGGAAATAAATAGAAATGAAGGGATTTTGGAGATTTCAGGAGATATACTCCCAGAAACTGTTCCCCACTCCCAGGGTTACTGTTCCATTTCTTTCTGTGTTCATTTTGTTAATATGTAAGTAGTGTAAAAAAAAAGATATGAATCTTGGTTTATGAGTTCATTTGACAGGGGACACCCAGGGTTTAGAGAGTGACAAGGGGAAGAGGATGGGCAAGTTAAATAGTTTTCAATTTTAGGTGTGAGTAAACTTTAACAACTGTATTGATTAAAAATTGAGGTGGAAGCTTGGCCATGTATTATCACTGGTAAAGTGTATTGCTGCTACATTTTGCATGCATTTGGTGTAGATACTATACTATGGAAGGAATGAATGCCACAAATTAGAATTCCACAATTTATTCCCCTCCATTTTTTTCTCCTCTTGTAAAAGACAATGGGGCTATGAACTTCTCTTTAGTATTGATAGGACTAACTGAATTTTTTTAATAAAAATAAATCAATATGATCATGAATGTATTATTTAAACCATAAAAATAAAATAGTCACTGAATAGAATAATTAGCACTTAAGTAATGGAAAGAATTATGCTTATTATCATAGCTTTTTTGGTGGGGGTGTGGAGTTGTGGAGGAAAGATGAAATTGTGAATCTTCAGCTTTTAATTAAAGCCAATTCTAGAATGATGGCTTTGTAGATTCACATTCACATCTTCAACCTGCAATCAAAGCAGCACTACTTTAACATATTTATCTGATCTAATTGATCTAGATTTAGTAATAACTCTATAAAACTCTTCTAAGTATAAAAATTTTAATATGACAAGGTTGATAATCAAATGAGAGAATGCATGAAAATGCACTTTAAACACAGTTTAAGCCATATGGAATTGCTGATAGTCAAGCATCTCTTTACTTATGAAAGGACACTTTCATCTGGCTCATTATAATTTAAACTACTATGCATATGTAGTATATTACTAATAAAACCAAAGGAAAACTGAAAATGATGAATAAAGAAAAGAAGACAGTATGGAGCTAAAGATATAAAATTCTGGAGTGTACTTTGTCAGTTACCTGCATTTATTTTGGTGAAGATTAAAAAACTCACAACAAAAAAGAAAGTTACAAAATATTTAGTGAAACTCTGGCTGTACATAATTTAACAAACCTAGCATTATGCATATTTAAATTTTAATATATTTTACTTTTCCATTAAAAAGTACTATGTTGTTGTTGTTAGATGCTGTTGAGTCAAGTCTGACTCATAGCAGTCAAATGTGCAACAGAATAAAACACTCCCCAGCTCTGTGCCAGGCATACCCTCTTTATGATTATGACCATTGTTGCAGCCACTGTGCCAATCCATCTAGTTGAGGGTCTTTCTTTTTACTGCTGACCCACCACTCTCCCAAACACGATGTCCTTCCTTCTCCAAGGGTTGGTCTTTCCTCACAACATGTCCAAAATACGTAAGATGCAGTATAACCGTCCTTGCTTCTAAGGAGCACTCTGGTTGTAAAAGAATCTAATAATAAAAATAATCATTTTCTCATTGCTTAGAGAGACTCAATACTTATAGGCTTATTCCTTTTTGAGGTTCAACTTTCCATCCTCTTTTTTCTTTTCCCTCTCACAGTTAATAACTCACTTTTCTTTGCATATATGAGATATATATTTATTTTTTCTTTTCGTTTTTTTTTTTTTCAATGCTTTGGCGTTGAACCCAGGGCCTCGTCCATACTTGCCCCCTGCTCTACCACTGGACTCTACCCCTAGCCCATTTTTAATTTTTTTTTTTATCTGGAGACAGGGTCTTGCTAAATTATGTAGGGTGCTTCTGGCCTTGAACCTGTGATCTTCCTGCTTCCACATACAGAATCACTGAGACTATAGGCATGAGCCACAGTGCCTGGTAAAATATATTTTTTATAGATAGTATGGTAGGTTATATATCATAATATCTAGATGAAATTATATTCATGCTTATAGTATATATCTTATATTATATTATATCATATTATATGATATATATGCCCTGTGGAAGAATATATATAATAGCTATCTGTCTATCTAAAGTAAATTATGAGTTAGAATAATTTTATTTATACATGCAAACATATATCTCACTATCTTTCTGCACATTTTCTGTGTTTATCAGTTTGGACATTGACTTATAAAGAACAAAAATTCTTAAGACTAAAATCAGAACTTTCCTGTGCCTTTGTGTAGCGCTTTTCTGTAATTTTTGGCTTTACCCTAATACTACAGCTTCTGGCCTTCTGTGGGAATTGGTTTAGTCTGATTTGGAAATTTTATAGATACATAGATACATAGATGGATAGATAGATCCATGTAATTCAATATTCAATTCACCATTATCTTGGTAGGTCCATTTTGATAATATGTAAGTCATTTTGCTGCTTATTTTATTTTCTATTCAAAAACCACAGAATCAATGAGTGATTTAGTATTGTAGATTGTCTCATCTAGCAATATAATTTGAATATATACTGCATAAAATCAAATGTTTAAATAAATCAAAAATATATGTTCAAGTTTTTGAAAAGTATAATGTAATTTCCATTTTCATCTGGATTCTCATGTGCACATTCAGAGGTAAGACTTTTGACGTCTGAATAAAAGCAAAGGAGTCATCCAACCTGGACAATTACAAGTTGTCCTTTTGTACAGGCTAAAATTTCTTAATGGTTTGTCAATTTTTCATTTTCTCCCAAAGTCTCATATACTATGAAGATAACTTTGTGCTTTAGCTTGGCACTATTAATCACCTATTCAAAGAATAATAAAATATGTTTTTTAATTGATGGAATGCTATGTATTCCGATAAGAAACAGATTACTAATTACATGTAGTTATCTTTCATATTGGACTTACTCAAGGTCTCTATTAGATTATTAAATTTTAATGGAATCACACAAAAGTTTATATAAAGATTGTCAATGTACATCAAGCACTTTATGAGGTCAGATAACAAATCTTTGCATAGTTCCTTTGCCTCCTCCCTTATGAAAGAATTGCAGTGCTCTTGCTTCTTATCAAGTAGAATATTCAGAAATATTTATAGAGCACTAGCTACAACTGTATCTGTTTTGGAGAACCAACTGAAGACTGTCAGGGTTTCTTTCATAAGAGAAAAAAAAAATAACAAAGAAACAACAAAAATCCCAAACAAGTAAAACAACCTAAATTGTGATGTAAACATTGTTGTTGTTGTTGTTAGGTGCCGTCGAGTTGGTATCCGACTCATAGCGACCCTCTGTACAACAGGGGAAACACTATTGTCAGTGCTTCTCTGCTATTCATAGGGTTTTCAATGGCAGATTGCTTTTTGGGAGGGGGTTGTCAGGTCCTTCTCCCAAGCCTACAGCTTCTGGTGTTCCCAGGCGGTCTCCCATCCAGGTACTAACCAGGCCCGACCCTGCTTAGCTTCTGAGATCTGATGGGATCGGATACCACAGGGCTACCGCTGCAGGCGATGTAAACATATTGAGTATTAAAGAGAAATCTGTGTCTTGATTCTTTATATATGAAATTCCTTATTGTATATTCATAAAACAGTCAAGTATTGCAGCAGCCTAAAATAGATGTTTGCTTGTCCAGGTTAAGGGAATAATGGTAAGAATTAAAAAGGACGAAAGAATATTTAAATGTAAAAATAACTAAAAGATGGCAAGTTAGCAAGACTCAAGTTCTTAGAAATTGTGAACCATGAGTCACAGTGGGTAATTTTTGTACTTTAGCTAGTCTTTGAAAAAGGATAAATGTGTGTTTAAGAGACGAAGATAAGCTGGGTACAGTGGTGCGTGCCTGTAATCCCAGCGATTTAGAAGGCAGAGGCAGGAGAATGGCAAGTTAGAACAGAGGCAGTCTGTGTAATTTAGCAAGACCCTGTCTGAAAAAGTAAAAAAATGGGCTGGGGGGTGGGGTGCAGTTCAGTGGTATAGCACTTGCAAAGCATGCAAGCGCTATGCCCTGGGTTCAACCCCCGGTACCACCCCAAAAAAAAAAAAAAAGAAAAGAAAAAAAGACAGAGAGACAGACAGACACATGTACCATACTTCATTTGTCTAAGGGCCAATTGTACCTTTTTTTTTTCCTGTAGGAGGGGGTAGGACCCAGGGCCTCATGCTTGCTTTGCTCACACTCTGCTACTGAGCTACACCCCAGCTCCTTTTTTAACTTTTTATTTTGAGACGTTTCACCAAGTTACACAGGCTAACGCTGGCCTGAAGCCTGTGATCCTCCTGCCTTCTTCTCCCAAGTTGCTGGGATTACAGATGTGTACCACCATGCCTGGGTTAATTTTTTAAATATGACAAATATCCGAAGGAAACTCCCCCAACTCTGCCTCATAATTCCTTTAGATTATCTGACCCCTACCAAGGTACATATTTCTTTGTGAATGTTTTCAAATTTAGAAGGAAATACTTTTTTTTAAGTCTTAGCTTACTTAGTGTGCTGATTATTTTTTGCTTTGTATTGAGCCAGGTAAAAGTTTTTAGAGGGTGTTCAGGAAATTGAATATATACATGGAACTCAGCCAGACATTTCTACTACTAATGCTACTTACTATGCTTGTTTAGTTGTAAGCTGAATTTCTGTGTGTAAAATGTTTAATGATGTTTAGATTGGTGATGTTGAAGTATCAGGTGTTGGCTCTTTAAAAGACATTAAAGCAGTAAGAAATATAATTTGATTTATTCAAAGTTTCAAAAACACTGTAAATTATTACTTTATTTACAAAATTCTCTCTCTTCATCTATATGTGTGTGTGTCAAATTGTGTTTTATTTTGGAAGGGTTGAAGCCAATCCTTCAAAACTTTTTGAAAAATTAAATGACTTGATGACAGCTAGAATCCAGTGGTATTCAAGCTACATCTTTGAAACTAGACTTCAGGTTCTTTGTACTCTAAGGCTAACAACTGGTCTCAAAAGATTGCTTTAGAATATTTTGGAGCTAAATTCATCAACTACACAAAGGGTAGAAGGGAGCAATGAAATTATCTGAAGTCCATATTTTTCTATCAGTGAGTACATTTTCGCTATTTGAAGGTGCATACATTTTAGAGGAATATTCTAGCAGGTTCAGTGAAAAGACTGATTTGGCTGAGCTGAAATCCCATTTAGATGAAAATTTAACAATGTATTCTTCTACAGGAAATTGGCAAATATGTTTTTCTGTTTTCACTGTTAAAGGGACAATATTTAGTGGATTATTTCTCCTTCAGAGGGCCATTTAGATTCAACTCATGAGAGATGACGACCTCAAACCATTGCCATCTGACAGTTGTTTGGCAATTATGTGAAACACGCCACTGACCTTGATCTGGTTCTCTTAGACATATGTACACCACAGTAAACTGTCATCCTTTCCTCTGACGTAGGAATGTTCAAACTGATTATCCATGAAAGCAGTTTGGTTCTTTTAGGCTAAATTCTTCATATGTCTCCTGGAGGCTGAAGGTGTAGAGAAGGATCAAAATTTGCCTCGGAAATTCTAATAACCTCAAAACATCTAATATTTCTTTATATAATTACAAGGAAAGAGACATTCATATCAAAGAAAAAACATATGACAGGATAGCACTTAATTTTTGGAATGAAATATGAATTGTATTTGATTTTTTTCCTCTCTATAAAAGCACCCTAGGCAGCTTTTCTCCATTCATTTGATACTGAATTTTTAATGGAAGCTGTTAATTCATAAGCAACAGGATAAAGTAATGATATAAAAGTATTTGAATATGGCTCTGAGAGACCTTAAAGAGAAGTAACTAGGTATCTACATATGCTCTTGAGAGGGAAGTTACTTTGAAGACTTTTTTTTTTAATTATTATTTTTAACTGATATGTAAAACAAAAAATGTATGTATTTATAGGATACCATGTGATGTTTTGATATATTTATGCATTGTTTAGATCAAGTTAAATACATCTCAAATATTTATTATTTCTTTGTGATGAAAACATTCAAGAATAATCCTTTCTTATAGCTTTTTGAAACATAGTAATTTTTATTGAGAAGACTAGACTTAGCTGATTCTAACAACTTGATAAAGTCTCTGATTATAATGAACTTAAAGTAAGTCCTCATTCTCTTCAGTTAAAGGGCCCTTTCTTGGTTGTGCATCAGTCCATAAACACCATTTGACTTACTTTTTATTGTTGTTAGGTGCTGTTGAGTTGGTGTCTGACTCATAGCAACCCTACTTTAAAACACTATTGTCAGTGCTTCTCTGCTATTCATAGGGTTTTCAATGGTTGATTGTTTTTTATGAGTGGGTTGCTGGGTCCTTCTCCCATTGATTTACTTAGATAACTAAAAATATTATTTTTCTTTACACATCAGCACTTCTGATTTATTTTCAACACATTGGTTGAGGGTCTTAAAAGTGTAGCAGGCTTTATAAATGTTCAAAACAATTAGGCAAGGAATTAGAATTTTGTTGTTCACCCCAGGTGGACAATACTATCTATGTACTATCTATGCATATAATGTTGTTCTGAACCTGCTTATAGAGCTAGACCACATTAGAGATAAGGTCTTTTCTTAAAATAATCTGTTTGAAATCCCTTTTCCTAAAAGTTGTCAATATACTCATAAGGAAATTTCATAACTCAAGATGGTATCATTAAATGAGATAAAATTATTGGAGACTAGGTGAGTATTTTTTCCATGCAGGAAGAGTCCAAAAACTTTACACTTAAGATTGTGTAGGTCCTCACCTACTATAATTTTTGTTTGGTTGTATTTCATTTCTTTGTTCAAAAAATATTTATTTTTTTACATTTCTTCCTTCTTCCCTTACAGCATTTGATTTTTCTGTACTTAATGATATTGGCAATTAGGTAGGATTAAATTTATGCTAATTTCTTAATGTCAAGAATCACTAAAGTTTTTAATGCAAGCAGTATCAGTGCTGGATCAGATCTACAGTAGTAGAATAGAAATAGGAAAATGATTCAGCACCTTGGAGAGATCACATTGCAGGCTGTGCACTTACCAAATTATTAATGCTTATCTCTTCTGGTGGAGGAGTGCTGTTACAGGGTGTACTTCACATCCCACTATCATCCTTCCATGCATTTTTGGTATTTTTACCAATTAGAATAGTAAGAATGTCTTTAAGAAGTGGGTATAGAACTCTTGAGGGTGATCAGTGTGTAAGAACCCTTTTCTTTTTGTCATTAATTAGTTAGTTTGCTGAATGACCTCCTTACTTATATTAAAGCCAGAACTTGTCATTAGTTTGTCTCTGGTAATTATCCTAACCTTGATAGTTAAAATTTCTCCATAGAATAGGTCAACAAATTATTCTTGTATATTTATATCTTCTTCCTCACTTTATATGGGAAAGGAAGGCAGTAGAACCAAAGCAAGAGAGAGGAGTGGGAGAGCAAGAGAGAGAAAGAGAGGGAGGGAAAGATAAAGAGAGGAGAGAGAGACGGAGAGGGAGAGACATGCAATAAATACTTCAATCTGATTCAAAGACTTGAGATTTTGATGATTAACCCATTGCCTGTCTAGAACACTCTGAAGGCACTTTGTACAAATTTCAAGGTTATCTCTATAATTCTACTTATAAAGCAAAGAAAATTAATTGTGAAATATATCTTCAATATAACCATATTCTCCGTAGTGGACTAAATACAATGTGGATAAATTAGGGAAGAGACACAAAGTACCTGCCTTCAAATAGCCAACAACCAGGATAATGCTCATCAGTAATTACATAAAAATACAAGATAGATTATCTTTAAGTTTGAAATCATGTATTTGTGAGTATATGTGAATAAAAAATATACCACATTATACAAGAATATTCAGAAGTAGCTTAATGAGGGAAAATATGGAAGATAAACCATCCAACTTTTAGTTAGATGGGAAAGCAACCTATAAGGAATAGGCACATTGTACATTAAAATTTCTTTTTTAAAAAATGTAATTATATAGCTTGCTCATTATGGAAATATCCCTAAGGGAATTTGCTGAGAAAGGCATTCTGCTTAGTCATAAATCTGTCATTTTTAGGGCTATGTGTTTTTGTTCTAAGCAGTATACTCCTTAAGCAGAGAGAAAAAATCAGCTTATGAAAAAGTAAAGCAACTGAATAAATTTTGAATAAAACAGCAATGGGAAAATATTTATAAAAATGTATTTTGTCATTTTATATTAAGTAATATGGTTAAAGTATATGTTATAATAAGGTTTACTACCAAAATAATGAAATACAAGTTTACATGTCTAAATTATAAACCAATGGTTTACAAAGAGTGATAGCCGTCATTATTTTGGTTGCAAAATGTTTTCTTAACTGTAATTTTCCACTTCAAGCTGATATATAGTGACTGGTTTTCTTTGATGGTAAGTAATAAGGTTGACCATCTTTGGCATTATTTGAAGCCCTGCTACATCAAACTCCAAAAGAATATGCCTACTGTTACATTCAAAAAGGTATACTTTTATAGTGGTTTCAAATTATTTATAGTGAGCAGTACAGATTTTAAAGTACAGTGTGTTGAATTGTGTATTTCACTCAGATATGTTTGTATATTGTCCATCATTGGAAATATTATAGAATCTAGTTGTATGTATTTAAGGGATGCCTATGGCTGGAGAATAATTCATCCATAAGGAAAGAAAAAATATAAGTAGGTATATCTCCTTAATGAAGATAATATATTCCATATAAGTATTTAAAGCCTAGGAACTAAGAAAGAGAGTAGAAGGGTCCCGTAACAGTAGCCAATAAGAACCAAGCATGGTGGTACATGCCTATAATCCCAGCGACTTGGGAGGCTGAGGCAGGGCAATTGCGAGTTTGAGGCCAGAGGCAGCCTGCATAATTTGCAAGATCCTGACTCAAAATTAAAAATTAAAAAAATGGGCTGGGGATGCAGCCCAGTGGTGGAATACTTGCAAAGTATACATGAGGACCTAGGTTCAACCCCCAAGTACAACAAACAACAAAAATCAACAACAAAAAAGTAGCCAATAAATAGGACTATGCCAGGTATCAGGAGATTACAAGGCACTAAAGCTAAACTCTTGTGGATTTTTGAGACTAAATGTTTCTCTATTTTTAAAGTTTAAGTTTTCTCTATTTTCTGATTCCCCATTTATTGTAATTTAATGAAATCAGAAGTAATCGATGGAAAATATTTTAACATAAAAATTGAGCATTTAAAACTATCCGACAAACTTTCCATTCTGTTTATTCCCAGAAGGAACCTGATGTCCTCATGTGATACAAATTCAGAGATGTAAAAGATACTCTTTCATGCCTGGTGCTTTGGGCAATTCCTCTTATTGTTGCTGTTGTTAGGTGCCATCAACTTGGATCCAACTCATAGCAACCCTCATATGGTTTTCAGTAGCTGATTGTTTCAGGATTGCTTCAGGACTGGATTGCCATGTCCTCCTGTTTTTGTGGTGCTGGAAATTGAACCTGGGTCCCCAGAAAATGTGTAGCAACACTACCAGCTGAGTGAAATCCCAGCCCATTTCCTCTTGTAGCACATATATTTTAGTTAAATTTGTAATTGACTTTATGAATAAAAGAGAAGCACTGACAATACTGTTTTGCCTGTTGTACATAGGGTCACTATGACTTGGATGCTCGATTGCACCTAACAACAACACCACTTGGGAGAAGGATGTGGCCATCTACTCCCTAAGCAATCCTGAAACAATCAGCCATTGAAAACTCTATGAGGATCATTATGAATCACACCCAACTTAAGGGTACCTAACAACAACAGTAACTACACCTGGATACTAAAGACAGCTAACACCCATGTAACCAACTAGATATAAGCCTTCACAATGATATAAGCCTTTGGGATAGGCACTATTCTACAGATGATGAAAATGAGGCATAAAGAGTCTAAGAAGTTTACCTTGTAACACAGCTAATGAGAGCCAGAGCAGATAATCACATCCTAAGAGTCTATCCTCTATTATACTGAACAGTTTTTTTTTCTTTTTTCATTAATTAATTAATTAATTTAGTGGTACTGGAGATTGAACCCAGGGCCTTGCACTTGCATGCTTTGCAAGTGCTGTGCCACTGAGGGCACCCCCAGCCCATTTTTTACTTTTCTTTCTTGAGACAGGGTCTTGCCAAATTATGCAGACTACCTCTGGTTTCAAACTTGCGATCCTCTTGCCTCTGTCTCCCAGGTTGCCAAGATTACAGGCATGCTCCCCTGTGCCCAGCAGAACTGCTTCTTATATGTGCCCACTTGCTCCAAACAAACAAATAAGTTAAAATCATAGTCATTTGATAGCAACTGCTGGTTCAGGGTTTCAAGTGGGAGGAGGTGATTGGAGATACAAGTCATTAATAGTAGGTAAATGAGGAGGGATCCTAGGAGCTCCAGATACCTCAAGGTAGAATAAATGATTTTGATTTAGAGATTGGGATAGACAAGAGGAATTAGGAAGGCAGTGAAAAAGGACAAATTTGAGTATTCCTAATTTTGCCTATGGGTTGGGGTTTAGCTCAGTTGGTAGAGTACTGCTCTTCCTGCTCTGAGGCCCTGGGTTCAGCAGGCAAACCACTCCTGAAATAATCAGCCATTGAAAACCCTATGGATAGCAGAGAAGCCCTGACATTGTGCTGGGCATGGCATAGTGTTGGGGAATGTTTCGGTTTTTTATACATAAGGTTGCTATGAGTCAGACCTGACTTGATGGCACCTAACAACAGCAATAATTTTGCCTAAAAAGTCCTGTTCTTTTACTTCCTTAACTTTTGTTTAAGGTGGACAGTGCTCACTACATTTGCATTGTCAATGAGAAAGTACAGACCTTATGGAGAGGGTCAAAAAATGTCATTGTGGTAAACAAGGCAACATATTTGAAAAGCATCCAGACTATAGATACTCAACTTCAGATCTTGAATCTGACATGTATTTCCTATATAGCACTGGACTCACTTGTAAACTGGCATAATAATATAAACTTCATAGGTTTATTGTGAGGGGAATGCTTACAAAGCATCAGGCACTGTTTCTACATAATAGACATTGAATAAATGGTAGTTCTTGCTATAAAAAAATGAATGTTCATGGATCCTGTGATCTACCTAATACAAGTGCAAGCAAGATAATCTTAACTGTGCTAAAGATTGATACAATTAAAAAAACTGGCAACTTTATCTTTTTGTAACTAGTAATCATATCTACAAGATTGATTTCACCTGTAAAACTGATTTGCTATTTAAAGGGGAAAAATTGAAAAATATGTCAGCAAAACAATCACAGTGGTATTTACTAGCTCCTTCATTTTCCACTGTGGATATTGCATGGGCTTGTTCAATGGATTATGCTCTAAATGTCAACTCAGAAAGACTTTATAGGAAAGTGCAACAAAGCCTTTGAGGTTTATTATCTTGATGTGGAATATATGCCTGCGTCAAAGGCCCAATCTGAAATCTCAGAATCATAACACAAATATCAAAGCCCTGAGTTATCGAGAGAATTAGAAGCCATTAGAAGTCCAAGTTAAGCTGGGCTCAGTGGCACACACCTGTAATCCCAGTGACTTGGGAGGCAGAGTCAGGAGGATTGCAAGTTCAAGACCAGAGGGGCAGTCTGCATAATTTAGCAAGACCCTGTCTCAAAAAAAAAAAAAAAAAAAAAAAAAAAAAAAAGAAGAAGAAGAAGAAGGAAAAAAAAAAGACTGAGGTGCAGCTCAGTGATACAGCACTTGCAAAGCATTGAAGCAGAAGGCCCTGGTTCAACCCCCAATACTGAAAAAAAAAAAAAATCCATGTTATACTGGATATGGTGGTACATCCCAATAATCCTAGCACTTGGGAGGCTGCAGATGGAGAATCCCAAGTTTGAAGCCAGCCTGGGCTATACAGAGAAACCCTTTCTTATAAAACAACAACAAAAATGTGCATGCTGTTTTTGAACGTAATGTCATAAGTCTGGAAAAGATATTGCTTGGATGTATGATTATTCTATAATCTTGACTGTAAACCTTCATATATTTTACATCTATTGATGATACAAGGAGCATGATTCAGTAATGCTAACCTCAAACAACATGCTCTATTAAGTAACAATTCTAATTTGAAGGATAAAGTACTCATGATTTTGAAAATCTCCCAAAGTTCATTTTGCCTGCCAAGGAAGAGAACTCAAGTGAATTCTCAGTGTTGAAAATATTTTAGAAAATAATGCACATTGATTCCTTAATGTGAGTTATATATCAAAATATAATTTTTTTCAGTACTTGGGGATTGAAAACAGGGCCTTGCAGTTACTTGTAAGTGCTATACCACTGGGCTGCACCCCCAACTTGTTTTGTTTTTTTTTTTAATTTTTAAATTTTGAAACACTGTCTTGCTATGTTTTGCAGGCTGCCTCTTGCCTTGAACCTGTGATCCTCCTGCCTATTCCTCCTCCTGAGTCACTAGGATTAAGGCTTGTACCACTGCTTCCAGTAAAATGGAATATCCTTTAAATGATCGAGAAATAGCAGAATTTACTAAGGAGACTGGGATTAGCATCTATGAACTCTCACCTGTAGTGATAAAGGATTTATTACTCAGTTGATCATCTATAGGCTTTGGATTTGTCTTCTCTCTGTCATCATTGTGATATCAGAACAGAAAAATAAAAATATCAAAGTTTTCTGGGGAAAAAATCTTGTCAACTCATCATCATTGAGAATATCTTCATTAACTATATTTTTTTCTGTACTTGAAACATTTATTAGTAGTTCTTTAGCTAAAATTATATGTAGATGTTATCAAATCAGAGGAAATGAATGCCAGGCATATTTTATAAGAGTAAGCAAACAGCTGCACAGGGTGACACATGCCTGTAATCCTAGCAACTTGGGAGGTGGAGGCAAGAGAATCACAGATTTGAGGCCAGAGGCAGCCTGCATAACTTAGCAAGACCCCGTTTTAAGATTAAAACAAAAAAATTAAAAAGCGAGCTGGGGAGTGCAGCTCAGTGGTAGAATGTTTGTAAAGTATGTGTGTGCACGAGAGGCCCTGGCTTCAGCCTCCTAGTTCTGGAAAAACAAAAATGAAATGAAACAAAACGAAGCTAAATGAAACGGAACGGGATAAAAGGGAGTAAGCAAGCCAATAGACCTTTTGTTATTATTGCTGTTAGAATTTTACCACCATTAATACTGGAAAAAATAGTACATTCATTTCTTTAAAAATAAAAAAGGACCAGAGTCTCAGTGGCCTCAAAAAACTGAAATTGTTTATTATCTTTTAGTTCTAGAGTGTTGAACTCTGAAATAAGGTGTTAAATCTGCAAGAGAACCTTTTCTTCTGTCTTCCTCGCGTCTGGTGGTTTGTGGACAATCTTTGCAGTTTCTTGCCTTGTACGTGACCCCTCCTACTTTGCACCATCACACAGCAGTCTCCCTGTGGCGTTCACTTCCTCTTCTTTATGTACATGTTTGCCACTGTGTACAAATTCCTCCCTTTCATCAGGGCCACGGTCATACTGGATTAGGCTGCACACTACTAACCTTATTTTAACTTGATTATTTCTATGCAGTCCCTACTTCCAAAGAAGATCACATACTGAGAGTTAGGCTTTTCAGGTACCTTTTTAGGGGACACACTATTTAACCTATAGCAAATGGGGAATAAGTAATACCTTCTAATTCTGCTCTTCTCATACATAATTCCCTGTAGTTGAATTTAATAATGACATCATGGCTTAGAAACTTCTGGCCCCTGCAAGTGTGTGTGTGTGTGTGTGTGTGTGTGTGTGTGTGTGTGTTACTTGAGTGCTGAACTGAGGGCCTCACATTTACTTTTGTAAGTGCTCTACAACTGGGCTGCAATCCTAGACCTATTTTTTTTTTTTTTTAGGTAGGATCTTGCTAAATTGCACAGGTCTCTGGTCTTGAATTCACAATCCTCCTTGCCTTGGCTTCCTTTTTTGTCTTGAACAAAAAAATGTTATTTGAACAGGTTGATGCATAAAAAAATGGGTTTTGTAGAAAAGTTAATGCAGTAACTACAACAAACACTTCATAATCCCAGTATAGACAGAAATTTTGATTTACATATAAAACTGGTGAACCAATTGTTTATTACAAAATTTACATAAAAAATAATTGATAGTGATAGTTGGAAAATGTATACTGTGCAGAAAATTCTGCAACTTAGTTTAATGGAATTATTTTGAAAAAATTCTCAAATTCTGATGGTATGCTTGAACATGTCAAAGTCAAAATATCTTCAAGGTCAATATAAAAAATGAGTCAATAAAAATGGTTAAAAATGACAAGATTAAAAACCTCTGTATTCTTGCTCAGAGACCAAAGAATATAGAGTCATAAATAGTGACTTTTGACTTTTTATGCAATTATGATTCTTTAACATTTGTTTTATAAAAGTATTTCTGTTTCATTTTTACATATTACATGTAGAATATTTCTTTAAAAAATGTAAACCATTTAAAAAATTCTTTGTGTGTGTATGCATGTATGGATGTAACTGATGATATCTTTTTTTAAATTTCTTATTTTTAGGAAGATTTTTTATTGAAAATTTTTAATGTACACCTTAATGTGATTCATTCTGACATGCTTTTCATTGTGACATTTCCATATATGCGTTTTGTTGAATATTATACAGATAAATCCCCCCTTACCCTCTTGTACCCTCCCCCCATCCTACCCCCTCCACCAAAGACATCTCTTCCATTTGCTTGTCTTTCTATGGTAATATTTTTCTATATATCCATGGG
>VMDO01034634.1:0-16578 GCA_007922755.1 Pedetes capensis
TTTTCTTTCTTTCATTTTTTTCTTTGTTTTGTTTTGTTTTGTTTTTGAGATGAGTCTTTGCTATATTGTCCAGGCTGACCTCAAACTCACAACAATCCTCCTGTTTCAGCCTCCCAAGTGCTGAGATTACTAGTCTACACCACCACATCTGGCTGATACTTCCAATTTTTCTACAAGTTTTAATTTATATCAAACTAAATTACATCAAGTCAAAAATAATATAAAAATTAAGAGTTACCAAAACAAACAAAATTATCACAGCAACAAAAAAGACTCCTTTAGTCACACCAAAAAGTGGGCAGGGACACATCTCAACTTAAGATAGGGCAAGAAGACCAGTAAGGAAGGATAGCAGTGAGCTCAGTTTTACTCCAAGTTAGCCCAGAGCCTGGATCTTGGGAGAGACTCAACAATTATGAGATCTTTTCCTCATGAAGACATCTCTGAAGCTGCCATGTCCAAGAGGGAAATGTATGCCCAGGTATGCAATGAGAGAGAAAAAGAGGGTAGAATCACTTCAAAGGATGTGAGGCTCTGGGTCTAAAGAGATATGGAGGGAGATTATTATGACAACCTCAGACAAACGTTAGCCTCTGAGGCAGAAAGACATGTCCTCTCACCAAGCAAAAGCGTATTGACCTGTTGCTTTCTGCCACTCGCTGTCTGCTAGCCAATAAAGGAAGCAACCACGAATAAGATAGCTGCCATTCCTGCCCTCAATGACCTTATAGTCTGGGAGAGATTTGCTGTTGGTAAGAAATGATTCATTAGTCAACTTCCCAAAACTATTTTTTTAAACCTGAGAAAATTAATTTATAGAGAGAAAAAGGTTATTTTGGATCACAGTTTTGGAGATTCACATCTGTGGTTGATTGGACCATTGCTTTGGGCCTGTAGCAAGGCAGCACATCATGGCAGGAATTCATGACAAAGCCAAACCACTCAATCAGGAGCCATAGAGCAGAGAGAGAGAGAGAAGTGATAGAGTCCACAATCCTCTTCAGAGGTATGCCCCCAATGACCTAAAAATTTCCTGATAGGCTCCACCTCCCAAAGGTTCTATCACTTCCCTGTCATGGATGTCCAGCAGCCATGAAGTCAGTGGATAAAGAAGAAAAAGAAAAAAAAGATTATTCTGCACACCAAGAATTAGTGTCAGAGAGGCCAAGGTGACTCAGTGTCTCTCAGGAATACTGCAGCCCCAAGCAAGCCTCTCAAGCTGTTCTTATTAGCTTCTTATCACAACATTAAACATTCTTATGAGTCAGAGGATGTTTAAGGTTAAAATAACTTTAAAAACCAACCAAGGTCTTGTGGCAGGGAAGGGTGTCAGCCTGTTCTGCCAGCTGCACATAATCTACACATAGATGGGGTCTGTGCCCAAGGTCAAAGAGATAACATAAGGGGGCTTTTAGGTTTAGAGAGCTTCCCCAGCAAGCAGCTAGAGCCTTCTCCAGCTGCTTTTCCTTAGATTTTCACCAACCATCTGGCCATACCTTTCATTACACTTCCCCACAGGATCACCCTGGGGAATAAGCCTCTAACACGTGTGCCTTTTGTGGACATTCCACACTCAACCTGTAGCAGGTAGCTTAGAAAGAAGAGTGCCAAAGAAGCAGAGGTGGTGCTTCTTAGGATTTTTTTTTTAAGGCACTACAGGGTTGAACGCAGGGCTCATGCTTGCCTTGCAAGTGCTCTACCACTGAGTTGCACCCACAGCAATTATTTACTTTCTATCTCTATACTGATGGCTGTTGGGACCCCAATCAAACTGAAAATAGGCCACACATGCACTAATAGTATCTGAAGGGAAGTACTCCAAAAATGGAGATAGCAGATCCCACAATGCTTCTAATTACCTGGGAAATTCCAAAAGCTCCTAAGCCTAGAAAGAAGTTTCCTTCACCCTAAAATGGAGGAATTGTTCCCTAAGAGCTTAAGGAAATCAAAATGCCAACCTCCTTGTTCTATGTATGAGAAGATTATTTTTGTCTGGAGGATTGTTCACACCAGGAAAGATTCACCAGTACTTCAGGCCCAAGGAAATCTTGTGAAATCCCAGACAGTATAAAGGGCCACACACAGAGGTTTGTGTGCACCTGGTCTCCCCCACTCATTATACTTGACAAAGATACTGCACGGAACAAACAGAAAGAGTGTAAAAATAAGGCAGAGGGAGGGATGGCCCTGTCTTTGCACAAGATGGAAAACCAGGTAGAAGACAGCATTACATTTCTCAAGCAGACTCTCTTGCCTGTGGCAGTCACAAACATCTAATCTTAACTCTGTCACTTGCCAGACTAGCAAGTTTTATCAAGTTTCTCAATTTCTCTGTGTTTCCTCATATGCAAAATGGAAATAGTAATTATCTTATAGGGTTGTTATGAAAAATAAATGAGATAAATTATCACAATGTCTTGTACTATAAATCAAAATTATCAATAATCTAGTGTGCTTATGCCAGCAAGGAAGAATTTTCTTAAAAAAGCTTGGGGGAGGGGGCGGGCATAGATGGTGAATTAGAAGCAGCCACTGTATAACTCTGTGAAAGAAAAGGGCCAGTGTAACAAAGGAGAACCTCTAATCTAAGGAGAGAAAGAAATAAAGTGCATCATAAAATACAATAAAAGTTAGAAAAACCAAATTCATACAGAAGAAGACTTCAAACTAGAAAGAAGAAAACAACCCCCTTGAATGCCAGCTGAAACCCTAGCAGAGGAGAGAAAATCTGCCTCTCTCACAGGAGTGACACTGGAGATGAATAGGGGATTGTACACTCATAAGACCCCCGATTAAAACAAGAAGAGACATCAATCTCAGCAAATGTGAAAATTGCAACATAGAAATTCATGAAATAAAAACCAAGGCAATGTGACTCACAAAAAACATTGAAACAGTGAATATTCCACAGAATTCAAAAATCTTCTTATAAAAATGATTAGTGACCCCAAAATGACACAAATAAGCAGATAATTTAAGAACTAGACTTTTTAAAGTATATAAAATTAAGAAAAAGTCAGCAAGGAAACTGAGATCTTGAAAATAAAACCAGAGAAGTGTTAGAAATGAAAAACCATAAAACAAATAAATAATCCAGCAAAAAGTTATACCAGAAAACCGCATCAAACAGAAGAAAGAACATCAGGAACGGAGGGCAACATCAAGGAAATATTACACTCTGACACTAACACAGAAAAATAAACAGGAGTATAACCAAAACTTTCCAGAACTCTGGCACAGATCGAAAAGACTAAACCCAGGAAACCACAGGGTAGAAAAAAAAGCTGAGACTAGAATGAGAGTCATAGAAAACATACTCATGAAATAACATCAGAAAAAGTCCCAAACCTAGGGGAAGAAATAGACACTAACACATCAGATGCAATTAGAACCCCAATAGACATGACTAGAAAAGAACCTCTCCACATCACATTAAAATGTTAAAATGACAAAACAAACTATTTTAAAGGTTATAAGAGAAAACAGGAACTCACTTATAATGGCAAACCCATCAGAATAGCATTAGACCTCTCAGTTGTAACCCTAAAAGCAAGTAAAGCATGGAATGGCATATTTCAAGCCCTGAAAGAAAATAACTACCGACCAAGACTACCAAGACTGCCAACCAAGACACTATCTAGAAAAGTTGTCCTCTAAAATTGATGGAGAAATAAAGAGCTTCCAAGATAAGCACAAACTTAAACAATTCATGGCCACTAAGCCATCATTGCAGAAGATACTTAAAGGAATCTTACACGCACAGAATGAAGAAAGAAAGGCATAAATATGAGAATTTAGGAAAGAATAAATCCCATGAGAGTAACACATAAACAAAAGAGCTAGAAAAGAAGAAGAAAACAAAAGCAAACTACCAATATGATAGGCAAGAAAGAAAAGAACAAACAATACTTGAACCAACTATGAAAAAAACACAAAGTTACAGGAGGCATTGAGCTCCTCTCAATAATAGCTCCAAATGCAAATGGTTTTAACACTCTGGTTAAAAAGTGGACACTAGATGAGTGAATTAAAAAACAAGACCCAACTATCTGTTGTCTCCAAGAAACACACCTCATTGGCAAAGACACACACAGACTAAAAATGAAAGGATTGAAAATCATTTGCCAAACATGGACAAGCCAACAGGAAAAAAAGCAGGGGTTGCTATATTGACATCTGACAAAGTAGGCTTCAGCCCAATTTTAATCAGAAGACAAAAAGGTCATTACAAAGAAAACAATCTACTGAGAAAACATAACAATTATACACATCTATGTACCATTGGCGCATATATTGGTCTGCAGTGATGGTCTGGGATCCTCAGTCCATATAGCGTGGTTGACATCAGGGTCCTGGAGGTCTGGACACTGATGCGCTGAAGTTCCATGTAGCACCTTCCAAGACTGCTCACAGCCAACGACTGAAAGGTAAGGTATGGGAGTTCAAAAGCTCAAGTCATTTGCCTCAATATGTAAAAATCTATGTGATGAATTTATATTCCAGAGCTCCTTGTGGAATAAGGCTGAATGGTAAACTTTGTGTCTGAGGTCACATTATTTGATTTCTTGCTCTGTATTACTCTGGGCCTGATCTCTACTAGGAAAACATTCTGAATAAACCACTTCCAATGATATCTGTTCCTCTGTGAGAACAAAAGCCAAGAAGTCATTTCTTCAGCTTTCTATTGGGGTTGACTTCAACCTAAGAGGCATATGAATGCATCTTCAACTTAACCAAACTACCAGTGCCATCTGCTTTTCAGTGTGGTTGTTACAATTTACATCTCCCCTAGCAGTGCATAATATATTCTGTTCTTCCATGTCCAACGTTTGGTATTGTCAGACATCAATTCTTAATAATTTGTGAATATATAATGATATCATATCATGGTTTTAAATTGAACTTCAAGTTTATCCTGCTGCTCTTTTTTAGACTTCTTAAATCTATACCCACAATATGAATGCTTACCACTAAGGCATATTTGCATGGTAGAATAATTAACAATAACAAAAAAACTAATCAGATGGCTTCCATGGATAAGAGGAGAAAGGATGGGAAGAGCACTAGATTGGTGGCCAAACAGGTGGATTCCAAATCACTGTCACCTACTCCATATTCTTTTGGTAAAGAGTTAATACAGAGACCTTGGTTTATGCTATTTGATGTTTTCCTAATGACATGGAGACCTTAAGGGTCCTATTTATAGTCTGCTTATTTTAAGACTGTGGTAATGGTTATTGGAGAGGAAGAATCTTGCAGTGTCAATATGCAGAAAACTTTATTGTTTTTACCTTAGAGGCTACGCCAATCCCACTTAGAAACCCAGGCTTCCATTATTTAATTAAAACAACTTCCTTTTTAAACCAGCTTTTGATTTGTTTTGCTTTGTGTTTATTGAGACAAGGTCTAGCTATGCAGCCCAGGCTGGCCTGGAAATCACTGTGGCTTCCAGGAGATCCTCTTGTCTCCACCTCCCAAGTACTTGGATTACAGGTGTGTACCACCATGCCTGGCTCAATGACTTCCTTTTCTGAAGTTAATTTCCTCTTTTAGGGCACATTGTAGCTTTCACATTATTAATTGTTTTTGTCAGTGCTAAAGACTTTTGGAAAATCTTTTGCAAGACATTGATTTGTAGACAACATGATTGCTAGGGTTTTTCAACTTAGGAGAAAAACTAAGTTAGACATTCTTTTTTTATTATGTAAATTCTACCCCAAACATCTCTTCTAAAGCAAAGTCTCTGACACCATCTATTTTGTCACAGAAAGAAAAACTTAATTTCATTGACTGTGGAAAAAAAGAGGAGGACACAGAGAGAGAGAGAGAGAGAGAGAGAGAGAGAGAGAGAGCGCTGGGGTTTAGCCTGGTCATTTTCTTTTGCTTTCTAGATCTAACTATTGGGAATGCTTTTACTTTCTTGATTATTTTTCACTTGGTCACTTGTGTCCAGGGCCCACATCTCAAGCACTGGACAATGCAATAACAATAATAGATGCATCTAATTTTTTTTCAGTATTATAAGGTTGAACTCAGGGCCTTATGCTTGCTATATAAGTCCTTTATAGATTAGCTCCACTCTCAGGCCCCCACATTACAGGGATTATAGGCTTAGTATCATTTCTGAATGGGAAAAGGAGGTGGCATTCCATTCTCAAGGCAATCCTGAAGCAATCAACCATTGAAAACCCTATGAGGATCACTGTGAGTCAGACACGACTTCACAGCACCTAACAACAACAATCACTTCTGAATCTGAATTTCCTAGTTGTAAGAAAGATATGCTGAACTAAATCAGTGCCCCTAAATCTTTTTTTTTTACTTTTAAAAATGTTTATTGTAGTAATATACATATAAAGTGGATCCTTTGGACCAATATAAATATACAGATCAGTGGCCCTAAGTGCATTCACATTATTATGCAACAATTACCACCATTCATCTCCAGTTCTTTTCTATTTATATGTATGCAAAAATTTTCTGGACTGAAGATAGTAAGTGCAGATTCTCAAGCTTTACCATTAGGAAAGTGATGTCAAGGTCTGAAGTGAAATCAAGGAGTTTATATTTTAATGATTACCCAGGGTATTCCTGATGTAAGTGATACAGGGTCCATTCTTTGAAAAATACAGTTAGATTTTGTCTAAGAATGCCTCCAATTCTGACAATCATCAGTTCTATGATTGTAATTATCATGGAACAGAGCTATTAATTGTTCTATTGTCTTGTAACTTCATGAACAAAGTAATGAGGCATAGCAAAAAAAAAAAAGCAGTGAGCAGAGAATTAAATACATCACTTAATTTTGTTGGAAATGAGCCCAGATGTCAAAAAGAGACACTCAGAGAAAAGAAAGTATATCCACAAGGCAAATTTCCTTCTGCCAAAGGGTGCATAGTAACATACAATGAATGAAAGCCAGCAAGCACAGTATGGGAAGGGTTGCTCCAGGTTTTTTCCCTAACACACCTGTGGCTGGATCTCATCTCATTGGCTGAGGCTTTGACTGCACAATCTTGTCTTTACCCAATTGGCTATTTCTTGGGGCAAAGGAGGAAGAGGGGAAAAGATTAAATAGTTTATAGTTGTTTACAACATTGGATGAGGGTGGTGGGAATGAGGAACTGATATAGTTCTTCGTTAGCTTTTGTTACTCTTTCTCTTTGAAGAAAAGATAGACCTTAAGAATATAACCTTTTCCCACAAGTCTCTCCTCTTCTTTTATGTTTTCATTCTTTTTTTTTTTTTAATTCTGTAGGGAGAAGTTGGCATTGGTGTTTGGTATCATTTAATAACAAGCTGTTAGGGTAAGAAACAAGCTGTTAGGGTAAGAAAGCAGGGATTGCATTAGCCTTTCAGTACAAGGGGTTATACAACATCCTATCAATATAAATATCTCAATTACTATAATCAGGGAAGTGAGGATTGAGGTAATAAAGCCTTTCCACTTTCTAAACCATTGTTCCATTAAGTTGGAAAAAGGGTCATCTATTCCTGAGTTTAAGGGGCTGGGATTTAGCTCAGTTGGTAGAGTGCTGTGCTGCAGTCTCTGAGATCCTGAGTTCGATTTCCAGCACCACAAAAATGGGAGAAGGACCTGGCAATCCACTCCCAAGGCAATCCCGAAACAGGCACCCATCAAAAACCTTATGAGGGTCACTATGAGGGTCACTATGAGTTGGATACCGACTCGACGGCACCTAACTAACATAACATTCCTGAGTTTGCTGCCAGTTCATTGGCTAAAGTTGTTAATCCTTATAGGGCCTTACTAATGGTGCCATCGGGAGCTGTGTTATTGGGAATAAAGGTGCAACATTCAGTCTCAATCATAACACATACTCCTCCCTTCCTGCCCATATCATGGCTGGGCTAATCCATTTTCCCATGCCATTTTGCTGGTGGGTCTAAGCTATTTGACGATTCCTTTAATTGCATCTCTGGCATAGTTTACAAACCACTATTGATTATAATATATATAATTAATCCAGTCTACATTTTTATTGGGCTGGGATTTAGCTCAGTTGGTAGAGCGCCACTCTGCAATCTCTGAGGTCCCGAGTTCGATTCCCAGCACCACAAAAATGGGAGAAGGACGTGGCAACCCACACCCAAGGCAATCCCGAAACAATCTGCCATTGAAAACCCTGTGAGGGTTGCTATGAGTCAGACACGACTCTGACAGCACCTAACAACAACATTTTTATTAATGGTTAACCACCAAAATAATACTGATTCAAATCCTGCAGCTATTTGATTTCTGGTTTTAAATTCATTTGGCATTCCTCAAGGGACCCCAATAGAGGCAATGTAGATGTGGGTGTCAAAAGAACCTTGAAGAGGGTAGTTAGCTGTCTGCTTTTTTAATATTTTTGGTCTGTTTCTGAAGATGTTTTAAGTGCTAGGGTGGAAGGGGTGTCCAATTGTACTAGGGCACATGTACCTCTTCAATTTACTGGTAGGAATCCAAAGAGTGGTCTCTCATGATACCACCATGTGACTGCTCACGAAACAGCAGGGTAGGCTAGTTTTGAAGATCTCCAAAGGTCTGGCTCTTACTGCAACCCATCAGGTTTCCAAGGAACATCAAAGTCTCCCCTTGTCTAGAGAGATAAGCAGTAAAGTTGGTGTTGGCGGCTGATGGCCTAATGGACCTCGGGGGGCTGACCTACAAGGCTCCCTATCTTAGGGAACAGTAGTGACAGTGACTGGCAAGATTCATTACCTACTGTGGGGTATCCTGGAAAAGAGCTATCATACATTGACGATCTCAATCCCATCCAAGTGGGAAGAGGACAATCTGGGCCTCTTGTGTCCGTGTTGCACAACCCTAACAGTCACTTTTGTTTAGAGTGCAAACAGAATATTTAATCTATTCCAACCAGGCATTTGCATCCTTATATCCTGTTTTTATATCTATAGTTTGTGTTAGGTCCTTTATCTCAACAATTGTTGCTTTTGCAGGGTCATTTTGGGGATATGATTGGATTGTCTGAATTTTAGGAGTAGGAGTCTGGGTCTCACTAAGGAGAGGGTCAACAAAATGAAACTTTAAATGCCCTATGAGATCTTGACCTGTACTATCAGTGCCCATTCCATAGGTTCAAGCTTCTTGGGGGTCTGTGGTGGGGTGGTGTTATTTGAGATGATTATAGGGTTACATTTTAGATCTTGGCTGTTGTCTGGAAGGGTGCCCTTACAGAAGTGTAGCTTTCTTTTAAAATGGTCAGCATTAAAGGAAGGACCAGTCTACCCCTGGTAGTGGGTAGTCCACCATACGCAATCCCATAAAGGACAGGGCATTGTTCTCTGCTCTGAGGAACACCTTCTGCAGTCAAATGTCCATTTCCCAAGGGGTTGTTATATTCAAGACATAGATACTTGTCAGAAGTTGACAGCTGTTCTTGGTGGTTTAGGTTCCCACAGCCTGCAGCCTGGAGGATCAGGCCTGTTTAGTACTTGGATGGGAGACCACCTGGGAACACCAGGTGCTGTAGGCTTGGGAGAAGGACCCAGCAACCCAATCCCAAAAAAAAACAATCAGCCATTGAAAACCCTATGAATAGAAGAGAAGCACTGACAACAGTGTTTTGCCTGTTGTACATAGGGTTACTATGAGTCAAGCACCAACTAGAGGGCACCTAACAACAACAAGAAGGTTCCCACAAGGTACAACTTAGTGCATCAAAGCTAATGGTCTGCAGAGAGAATGTTTTAGCTATATTGACAGTGAAAATACTTCTGACTGGAGGAAGGGAGAGGAGGATAATTATGGTCAAGTCCTTTTGAAAGTCAATTTGGTAAGTGTGGATCCTGGGGCTACAACCCATTTTCAAGAGAGGAATTTAGCTCTTTTAACTCATGTGTGATGAGTCCAACCCTTTTCAGCTGTGCGGACAGCAGTTTCTGTTGTCAGGAGCAAAAGGAAAGGTCCATCCCAGGCTGAACCAAGGTTTTCCTCCTTCCCGCTCTTAATTAGTACATAGTTGCCAGGTTGTTATGGATGTACTGGGAACTAGAGAGGAAAAGTCTGTGCCAGGAGGCTATTTTGGTTAAGAGAAAGCAGAATGGAGGACAACCCAAGTATATAGTTTCTAAGAAATTCATTTTTGGTCTCAAAGGTAGGAATATCAGTTGTTGTTGTTAGGTGCCATCGAGTTGGTATCTGACTCATAGCGACCCTCATAGGGTTTTCAATGGCTGAGTGCTTCGGTATTGCCTTGGGAGTGGATTGCCAGGCCCTTCTCCCATTTTTGCGGTGCTGGGAATTGAACTCGGGGCCTCAGAGACTGCAGCGCAGTGCCCTACCCATTGAGCTAAATCCCAGCAGTAGTTGGGGTTAAATAAGGTAACTCATAGAGCATTTTATATGGGGACAGACCTAGGTCATTTCTTGGGGCCATTCACATACTCAGAAGAGTATAACAGAGAGACATTTGGTCTAGGGCAGTCTAGCATCCAAATTTAGTTCAGTCATATGGGTTTTTCATGTTTGATTCATTCTTTCTACTCTTCATGAAAAATCAGGTTGCCAAGGAGTGTGGTACTCCCATTTGATTCCTAAAGCCTGTCTGATCCCTTTAACATTATTTGCAGTGAAATGGCTCCCTTGATCTGAATTGGTATTTTCAATTAAACCAGAACGTATAATCTTCTCAGGGAGGATTTTGATAACATTGTTGGCAGTTGCTCCTGGTAAGGAGATGGCCTCTACCCAATGGGTTAAACAACAATTACAAGGAGACACTTAGAGAGCCAATTTTAGGCAACTTCATATACTCAACTTGGATGCTCTGAAAGAGACATCGGCCTGGAGTTTGCCCTCTGGAAGGAATCTGTCTCAGAACTTGTTTATAAGTTTTCTAGCATATACTGCTTTCTTCAGCGATCTATTTGACTATTGTGTAAATACCTGTACAACTATAGGCTTGAAAAACTGCATCACACATTGCTTGAGGGCCCCAGTAGCTGCCCTGATAGCGGTCACTTGAGTTCTCTCATTAAGGGTTTCGACAACATTTCTCTCCTGTTAGACAGCAGTCACATCCCTTCTGGATTTTCCTTGGATCCTATTTGTCTTACTTGCTCTACTTCTTTCTGGGTAAAGACTGGGATCATAGCAAGGGTAGAGAGGCATGGGGTTAAGTGGAAAATAGGCACTTCATGGGATAGGGCAGTTTGTTGGGTCATTTTGTCTGCTAAATTTTTCCACAAGTCTCAAAGGTAGACTCCTTCTGATGGCCTGGGACATGAACAATTGCTATATCTTCAGGTAATTTTAAATTTTAGAAGACTTGAGTAATTAATTCCTCGTGTACTAAATCTTGTCCTTTGCTGTTAATCAGTCCTCCTTCAGTCCATATTTTTCCAAAGGTATGTCCCACCCCTAAGGTATATTTGGAATCAGTATAAATTGAACCCTCCCTTGCCTATAGACATTTTAGGGCTTGATTCAAAGCAAACAATTCACATGTTTGGGCTGACCAATTGTTAGGGAGTCATCTGGACTCTGATTCTAAGAGTATCCATTTTGTCTTTTGCCTTGAATTACCCGGGATGAACCATCTATGAATAGGTGTCATCCAGTCCTGAATGGGGCTTCTCCAAGATCAGGGCTAGTTTGGTAATCTATAACACCAAGGCATTGAAGCTTGGGGTTCCTTCCCTTGGAGTTCCCAGTCAGAAAAGCAGAAGGGTTTAGAGTTTTATCTGTGTTTAAAGTAACATCATCCCTCTCTAGTAGAACTGTCTCATATTTTAACATCCAAGAGTCTGTTCGTCATCCTCCTGCTTTTTTATTTAAAATTGTCCTCACTGGGTGAGGGATACTGATGATTCAGTTTCTCCCGAAGGTGAGTTTTCTACTTTCTTCAGGCATTATTGCTGTGGACTATATTGATGGGATGCATTTGGGCCACCCTTGAGCCACAAGGTCTAGAAGTTTGGATAAGGAGGCCCTGGGTCATCAGTGGCCCCATGGTCATGTGTGAGTCTTCCAAAGGCCACACCCTGCTAACACTGGGAAACATGAAGAAGGGCTGCTCCAGGGACAGCAGGGCCAGGACAGGAGCAGTGAGAAGTCCGTGTTTTAGTTCTTCTAATTTGTGTATCTCTGTGAGGGTCCAAAGGACAGGATCAGGCCCTTCCTGAGTTAGTATGTGATAGAGGTCTTCAGAGAGTATGAATCAGTCCATAAACAACAATATCCTGTTAATCCAAGGAACTTTCTAAATTCTTGTTTAGTGTTTGGTAGGGGAAGAGCCACAATTCCCTCCACCCGCTCAGGCCCCAATCTTCATTTTCCTTTGCTGAGTAAAATGCCCCAGATATTTCACTTCAGTCTCAGTGACTTGAAATTTACTTTTACAAATTCGCAGCCCTTGGGACTCCAGAAATTTTAGGAAAGCTATAGTCATATTAATGACTTCTATATTGTAGTCCCCTGAAAGAAGCAAATCATTCACATACTGGAGGAGGATCATGGGTGGAGGGAGGATGAATTTCTCTATTATCTTTTCCAAGATCTAGCCAAATAAGTTAGGAGCATCAGTGAATCCCTGTGGAAGTATTGTCCATCTATATTGTTGTTTCCTGCCCTCCCATTCAAAAGTAAATAAATATGGACTTTCCTCAGCTAGGGGACAGGGCCAGAAAGCATCCTTTAGGCCCACAATACCAAAATATTGGTGGTCATTGTGGATTTTACTGAGAAGTGAATAGGGATTGGGGACCACAGGATGTTTACTTTGGACTATTTGACTTATGGCACAGAGATCTTGAACTAAGCGATATGATCCATTCAATTTCTTTAATGGCAGAATTAGAGTATTGTAGAGAGACAGACAAGATTCAAGGAAATTATCTTGTATTAATCTTTCAATTATGGGTTTTAATCTTAGTCTTCCTTCAAGTGGAATAGGATATTATTTCCTCTTTACAATTTCCCCAAGGTTCTTTAATTCAGTGTGAATGGGCAGAACCCATAAGCCTCCCTGGTTTCCTTCTTTAGTTCAAACATTAGGATTAATTTGGTTTTCTGCCCAAGGGGTCAGTAGGTTTAGGAACACATTAATTTCCATTTTTATTTACTTATTGATATTTTATGCCCAATTTAATCATTAGGTTTCTTCCCTATAAGTTTGTTCCAGCCTCTGGGACTAAGAGGAACCTGGTAGTAGTAACTCTATTTTGAAACCTAATAGTGGTTTCGGTCTAAAACCTTAGCTTTAAATCTCTCACCTTTTACTCCTGAGATTAAGATTTCCTCTAGTGAGCATAGGAGGGTGGTGGGCTGACAACAGAGAGAAGATCTGGAGACTCCTGAATCTACCAGAAATATTAAAATTTCCTTTTTTGGTCACATTTCTAAGTTTACTGTAGGCTCCTAGAGAGACTCATCAACAGAGAAGTTCACCTGACCCCAAATTCCTCATCAAAAGTCATGAGGGGATTAATTTTCTTTTCTTTTTCCCATTGGAGGCCTTCTCTTTTAAAATGCCCTGCTGTTCCACATTTAAAATATTTATTTTTTCCTCTTTCCATTATTGCGTTTGAGTTCTTCCCAGATTGGGGGGGTGGGCCGAGAACCCAGGGAGCATTTGTTATTTGCTTTTCCCTGGGTGGTGGCTTGTCCAAGAGTAGACAGCATAAATTCAGCCTCCCATTTTTGTTTCTCTTCATCTCACCTTACATTTACTATCCATGTCTCCCTCTATAATTCCTCCATGGTCCTGTCCTTCTGATTTTCTCCTTTTATAATTTCTTAGAGAGATTAGACCAACTATTGGTCAAAGTGGAGTTTTAGCACTCCTTGTCCTAGCGGGTATTCTAAGTTAAGTCCTGCAGTTTTACACATTTGATCCTTAAGTCAACCCAGGAATTCTAAAGGCCCTTCTTCCTTTCTCTGTTGTATATTAAAAACTTTGGAAATATTTTGGGATCATGGGACTGATTCCTGGACACCCTTTATGATTAGTCTTCCAAGATCCTGCATGTGGCCCCTGAGAACTACATTATTATGATTATCCCATGAGGGTCCTGATTAGGTAGTTTAACATCTGCTGGTAGGACATCTTGGTAACGGGCTGTTCCCTTTCCCACGCAGCCATTACTGCCTGGCCTATCATGGCTTTTTCTTCCCCTGAGAAAATGTTTCCCGAAATAGACATTAATTCTGTCCAGGTGTACAGTTGGGGGCCTGGAATTGGTCCACATGGTCAGTGACCCCATACAGGTCATTTAATAATGGTCTCAGTTCCTTTTCCAGTTTCAGACCTCTGAATTTGTGTGTGTACATTAAAAACTCCAATGCCTCTTCCTACCAGGGGAACTTCCCTAAGAGGGAAGAAGGGCTGGGCCCCTGGAAGAAGGGGGAAAAGGAAGATTCTGAATATCCTTCTGGCATTATATGATTTCCTTTTTAAGTCCCTCTAGGGAAGGACATTGCTCCAGTTTAGGGAGATCAGATTTTAAAGGGAGATTGAAGTCAGGGGAGGGCTCAGGCTTGGGAGGTTAGGATGTGGGGAAAAGGGCAAGATTATATGGCAGGATTATGACGTCAGGAGTTGGCTCCTCAGGAGGTAAGGAAGACCGAGGGTCCCAGGGAGAAGAAGGGGAAAGTCCCTCTTGTTTGTCTTTTGTCTCTTCCTTATGGGTCTTTGTTTTTAAGTGGAAAAAAACAATAAGACCTCATCTCCGGCAGAGGGCATAGTCTATTTCTTCCTGGGAGTTGGGATTCTTATCATTAACATATTCAATTAAAAGCTTGCAGACCCAGTCCTCATCTCATCCAAAATTAGGCCAAATTTCAGAAAGTTTGAGGATGAGCTCCTGAGTCCAAATGAAACAGCAGTACTTTATCATGAGCTGCATTTTCTTCCTCTTGGTCCTACTATTATCATTCCAACATTTTAACATTAAGTCTAATAGGCTATCAGATGGATTTTGTCTTTAATTTCGTCATCTCTAGAGATTTTCTAGCTGATGTTATTTCCCCATCCTGGTTGTCTGGTTATGTCCTTCAATGTAGAGGCTCAACCTCCCTAATTCTCTGGAAGTTCCTCATGTTCTGTTTGCTTTCACTTTGTCCATTTCCAGCCGCTCCCCTTATAGGAACAATGGCCACCTCTTAGCAATTAGTGGATCTGTATAAACCCTCAGCTGAGATCAAGATAACTCAGTACCACCCTAGGCCATATGAGGTTGCCAGGGAGCCACAGATTGAGACTCCACATTAATTTTGTGTTCAGCACACAGCTCAGACATACACACACAACCTCCAGGAAGATCCCAACCACCAAGGGATACTTTGTATTCCTGCGACTTTTCTTACCTTGGTCTGGGCATGGAGTTGCCCGGTTGCCAAGATGCTTGCTTCAGGTCTTTCATCTGCATTGCCAAGAGTCCAGGTTCATTTACCACTCTGGAAGGCTCCAACTACTTTGGCCCCAAGAGCCACCACAACTAGGCAGCAGGACACACTCCCTCAAGAGAGAGGATAGGAGCCCATTCCCAGGGGGGACTAGGGATCCTGGAAGAGCCCCCAAATTTTTGGAAATGAGCCCCAATGTCAAAGAGACACTCAGAGAATGAAAGTATCTTGGCCAGGCAACTTTACTTCTGCAAAAAGGTGCATAGTCGTATACAATGAATGAAAGCAGGCAAGCACACTGGGAGAAGGGTTGCTCTGGTTTTTATCCCTAATGAAGACTTGTGGCTGAATCTCACCACATTGGTTGGGGCTTTGACTGCACAATCTTGTCTTTACCCAATTGTTAATTTTATAAAGCACAGCCTGAGGGAAAAAGAAAGAGAACAAGGGGAGGTTACAAGAAGTTTAAAAGTTTACAGCACCAGATAGGGGTGGTGGGAATGAGGAATTAAATTAGTTCTTTGTTTGTTTTTGTTACTCTCTCTGTGTGTCTTTGAAGAAAAGACAGACCTTAAAAATGTAATCTTTTCCCACAATTTCATACATATTTCCTCCTTTACAAAATGCAGACAATCATTCTTACATAAAGGAAGATGTAAAACTTAAGTGAAATAACTTAGGTACAAATCCCTCACACACTGTTGATGTTTAAAAATAGTAATTTGTCACAAAAGTTTACAATTCAATTTGAACTACTTCCTTTTTTTTCCCCCCAGTACTGGGGTTTGAATTCAGGGCCTCGCGCTTGCATGCTTTGCAAATTCTATACCACTGAGCTGCACCCTCAGCCCATTTCTTTACTTTTTGAGACAGGATCTCGCTTAATTACACAGACTGCCTCTGGTCTTCATCTTGCAATCCTCCTGCCTCTGCCTCCCAAGTCACTGGGATTACAGGCATGTGCCACCTCACAGGGCTGTGAACTATTTCCTCTAATCCCAGTTTTTAGCTTCTCACAGAATGATGTCATTTGCCATCATTCCCACCACATTCTGCTACAGTCATTTTACACACTGCCCATTCCAAGAATCTTGTTATTTCTTGTTTTGATGGCTGATCTTCCTTCAAAAAGTCCTTTTCTTCCTCCAGCTAGATACTTCCTACAACCACCCCAGGCTTTAGTAAAACGTGCATGTTTTCTAGGAAGA
>VMDO01034635.1:0-16793 GCA_007922755.1 Pedetes capensis
GATTGGAGGAAGACTCATTAACAACCTGCGTTATGCAGATGACACAACTCTGCTTGCTGAAAGTGAAGAGGATTTAAAACATTTACTGATGAAGATCAAAGATCATAGCCTTCAATATGGGTTACGACTAAACATCAACAAAACAAAAATCCTTACAACTGGGTCAGCACGCAACTTCACAATAAATGGAGAAAAGATTTAGGTTGTCCAAGATTTTGCTTTGCTTGGCTTTATAATCAACACCCATGGAAGCAGCAGTCAAGAAATCAAAAGATGCATTGCTCTAGGAAAAGCTGTGGCAAAAGATCTCTTTAGAGTATTGAAAAGCAAAGATGTCACATTGAAGACGAAGGTGACTCTGACTCATGCCAGGGTATTTTCAGTCACATCATATGCTTGTGAAAGCTGGACTATGAAGAAATGAGACAGAAAAAGAATTGATGCTTTTGAATTGTGGTGCTGGAGACGTCTATTGACTATACCATGGACTGCCAAAAGAACCAACAAATCTCTCCTTGAAGAAGTGCAACCAGAGTGCTCCTTGGAAGCAAGAATGGCCAGACTGTGTCTCAAATATTTTGGACATGTAGTCAGAAGAGATCAATCCCTGAAGAAGGACATCATGTTAGGGAGAGTGGCAGGTCAACGGAAAAGAGGAAAACCCTCCACCAGATGGATTGACACAGTGTCTGCAACAATGGGCTTACACATAAATAAGATCGTTTGCCTGGCACAGAATTGGCAAGTATTTCAATCTGCTGTACGTAGGGTCGACTCGACGGCACCTAACAACAACAACCCTGGAAGGTGGCTTATTAAATTGGTCACTTGCCCATTTTTCTCTGGAGTGTAATTTGACACAAACTCATGTATGGCATTTGATAACTTAGCAATGTAAATATACAAAAATTCTTGGAAAATTTCATGTTTTTCTCCCAAAAGGGATTTACTTTAAAATATCCTTAGAAATGTGCAAAAACTTTATTACTACAATATGGTTTATAACACCAAAGCATTGGAACCTTTCAAAATAATCATCCATACAGGAATGCTTAAATAGGTTAGTACACATTCACATCATGGAATTTTATGTGGCCAGTACATGTAATCACGTAGAAAAATGATCATTTTTAAATCACCAATCATATATTCCTTAAAAATGGGTAAAGTCGTAAATATCATGGTGATATTTAAAACTTTAAAAACTGATAAAGTGGTAAAGTGGTAAGTATTGGGAGAGGGGTAAACATTGGGAAAGTGGTAAGTATTATGACAAAGATTGCTAGGGGTATAACAAGATTTATCAAGTGTTAAGTTTTGCAGTATATCTCACAGATTATTATATAAGGAAATGACACTTAATAGATGTAGTTTGAAAGTATCCTTACAAATCTCCTTTTTTTCCCTTCTTCCTTTTCAAGGGTAACCCCTACTATGAAACTGTTATGTTTACTTCCTATGTTATATATTCTGTGTGACATATATAATATGATTTTGAATTTCAAATTTGCATAGATATTTTCATACTATAGTATCATTTTAAAGTTAGAAACACAATATATCACTTTATATCATTTACTTGTGTAAGGTACAATATTTTAAAAGTGTATTTAAGTTTTTCAAAACATGTCACAAACATCATGCACAAAATGATTATATGACACTGTAGGAATTTATATGTATTTGTGCATAGGCAACAATTTGGATAATTATTTTAATAACCTTAACATGTTTGGTTCCTTATATTTTCTTCATCAAACTAAACTGTATACATTTTTAAAGAACACATATTGTTTGTATTCATACCAGTTGAAAAACTTCTAGCTCCAGATACATGATTGACTTACTTCCTCACTGTGAAGTATTCCTTTGCACTATATCAATCCCAGAAAAAGATTATGAACACCTCTCCAGTATCATGAACCAATATCGATCTACATGCATGAGTCCAGTAGGACACAGAACTCATAGTAGTTAAACTGAGCAACATTTTTACTTACAAATAATCAGTGAGGAAGAATAGAAGTCTAAGTCTCATGGCATGCGGGATCCCCCAAGGCTCAGAAAAACTGAGCAGGAGAGGTGGAGTTTCCTTTGCATGTACTTCATATTGCATTGCAACTTAGATACTGAAGAATTCCACTCATGGCTTTACACCTACATACAGGAAACTTTAATATGTGGGCTATGGTGTTGTAGGACATCTTGATCTTGGAGAGACAGAAATAAACTAGGCTATTCCAGCCAGTTTCATGCTCAGGATGTTGCATTTCCAGCACATTCCATAATTATTCTGAAAACTACAAATAAGAAAAGAGAGAGGCGAGCTGGGTCAGCCAAGACTACACAGAAGCAATTATGCATTCAATAATATATTCTGGATCTCTTCTTACCAGAGAGGCCTCCTTTGACTAGCTGTATAAGACAACTGCCTGCAGCAGTAGCCCTGTGGCATCTGATCCTGTCAGATCTCGGAAGCTAAGCAGGGTCGGGCCTGGTTAGTACCTGGATGGGAGACCGCCTGGGAACACCAGGTGCTGCAGGCTTGGGAGAACGACCTGGCAACCCCCTCCCAAAAATCAATCTGCCATTGAAAACTCTATGCACAGCAGAGAAGCACTGACAATAGTGTTTCCCCTGTTGTACAGAGGGTCGCTATGAGTTGGATACCGACTCCACAGCACCTAACAACAACAACAACATAAGACAACTGGCTCTGTCCCCTCAATCCCTCTCTACTCCTCTACACAGGTCTATTCTTAAACATATCACTTGTCTATACATGTGACAAGCACCCTGAGAGCAAGGAAATGTTCTATTCTGTTCATTGCTTCATCCTCAGGACTTGGAATAATGCTTAGAACATAATGTGTTCAACACATATTTTTGAACGAGTGAATGAATGTGTAATGCATAATAAAGAACATGGAATTCTAAATTAGCTTTTAGGCTATTTGAATCCTATCTTTAAATCCCATGCAAAAGTCATTTTCCAAAAATACTTTTATATCTCTTTCTGTTAATGCATCATCTTTATAATTTTAATTATGTAATGTAAATTCATAATGTAATAACACCATTTAAATTATTCCTTTATTTTATATCTACCTTTAAACTACCTTAAACAATAAAAATTTCATTGCACTCTTTTATATTTTCAAGAGCATTTATAAATAGAAAAATTTTCCTAATGTCAAATTATAATTTTATAAAAAATTAAGAGTCAAGACAATGCTGAGAAGAATTAGAATGTGAGCTTCTGGGGTAAGATGGTGGATATCAAGCTGTTTCCATGCAACTTAATGAATGCGAAGAGTCTGAATAACAATGAACAAAACCTATTCTGAAGACAGAAATAGAGGAGGAACAGTAGGAATCACAACAGAAATGACAGGACAGCTGAAAATCACAGAGAAGCAGAAAGAATATACAGCAAAAGTTTTCCTTGTGGAAGGAGGAGATGCAGAAAATTCATCCATGAAGTAAGCCAGGTGGCCATGGTGAAGAACATACTAACAGTGCAAATCATGAAACCAGCCTACATTTCTCATGAGTTTTGTGCCTAGTGTTGGATTTGGAACAAGAGTGACTTCTTGTGTGATGGGTTAGCACTGGAGAAGAAATCCATTTTGTCACTTCCCAGATCTTGAAGAGCTATAACCAAAAGACACAATGGGAAGGGACCTGTTGTTTAAGAAAAATCTACTCCGGGAACCTGGAAGCAAGAAATAATCACAAATCAGGGAGCTTGGGAATATTCTGCTAAAGTGCCCAGATGGGAGATGGACACATGAAGCAGTTGTGAAGAGGAGGATGGTCAGACATTGACATGCTGAGAATTGTAAGTGGCAGGAATCCTGGAGTGTGAAGGGAATGGTGGTCAGTGGCTCCACTCCCTGTGAATAACTGCAGATAACCACGGAAACTGAGATCCCCAGCCCAGTAGCAGCAACTTGCTAGATCATCAGAACATCTGTCTGCTAGGTGTTTGGCTGCTGGCATGACTGGGAGCTCTCACACTGAAGTTGAGTGTATCACTCAATTTCTGTCGACTCTTCCCTCCTATAGGGCATTTACTACTTGACAGATTCTAAAATCAATGATATAGATTTTCCAATACAACTCTTAGTGTTCTGTTTGCTTCCCTCACACTCCAGTGCACTCAGGGTACATACCTGGGCTTGGACAGTACCCATATACAAATTAGGGAGTCTCTGGAAGGAGACCCTCCCTCACCCACAGACAGCAAAGCTACATCAGGCCAGCAATAGTTCCTAGAATACAAAAAGGAGAGATTCTAAAAGGAATGCCGCCCTGATCAGAAATTGATCCACCACTGGATTTGGCTCACCATCACCCTGAACAGTGGGAAAAATAAGAGATCTTAACTTCAACTGAACACTATCTAGAATTGGTAGAATCCCAACATTTGAAGACCTAGAAATAAGCTATGCCAATATTTTGTTATTTTATAAAATTATTTTTCATTTTAATACAAAATCTCCCTTTTTCTTTTTCATTGTAGTTTTAATACTGTTCTTTATTTTTTAAAGGTATATTTTTATTTTTTATTCTTTTTTCATATATTTATACAATTTTATGTATTGTTTCTTCATTGAGCAATCAGGTCTTTTTCTATCTCTTCCTTTTCCTTTTCCCTCTTCCTAACACTATTCTCCTGTCTTCCTTTTATTTTTTCTTTCTTTTATTTACCCTTGCTCCTTCTTTCTTCTTAAAATTTGTCTGACCTGGCCTTTATATCATTCATTCGTTTATTATTTTACCTTAATTAATTTTAATTTCATAGCTTAGTCTACATTATTTTTGCCAATTTATTTTATATATTTATTAGTGATGAAGTATTTGGCTTTAATCAATTTTAATTGTAGGTCTATATCTCACTTGATTTGGTGTTGTGACTATTATAGCACTCAGTTTCTTCTTTTCTAAAAAGTACTGGGAGTAAAGCTTTCATGGTTGCTTTTTAGGAAGAGTCTCATATAAAATCAGAGATGATATCCATCACAACAGTATGCAAATCACAACATAGAAACACAAAAACGTGAAAAAGCAAGGCAACATGACTCCTCCAAAAGATAGCTCTTCAATAACCAAATCTAAAGATATAGAAATGGTTGAAATTATGGATAAAGAATTTATAGATTTCTTTCTAAAAATTATCAGTGACCTCACAGAGGATACAAACAAGCAGATGAATAACATACAGTAAATTCACTACCTGGATGAGAAAGTAGGCAATGTGAGTGAGAAAGCCAGCAATATGGATGAGAAATTCAACAAAGAAATAAGGGATTTTTGACTACTTCTGATTAAGAAAGCTGATAAGCAGCAGCCTCCATGAGAGTCAGGGAAATAAAAAAAAAAAGCAGGATAGAAAAGAATAGTTTTATCCTGAACAAAGAATAATACAGAAAGGATACTAATATCAGGGGAAATGACAGGACAGACTCAAGAGGCAGAGGACTGAGGTCCCACACACTGGGAAGGACTGGTAGAGATCAGCTTCAACATTGCAGAATGGCAGCACGCCAAGGCAAGTGAAACCACACCCAAAAGGAAAAGCAGACACCTCTTGATGTAATGAATAGGCTGACAATAAACAAAGATAAATTGCTGAATAGAGAACTTAGGAGTGCATTGCCAGTGCACCCAAGACAGACAGTATTGCAACAGAGTTCCAAGTCTGCTGGAAAGTCTGCAGCCTCTTTGACCTGCTGAACTGGCAATGAAGAGGAGATCCCTGCCCACACAACTTCGCAAGCCAAGTTGAGTCTCCCAGCAAAGTAGAAAAAAACCCAGGTAGGTCCATGTCCCTTATGCTCAGCACGAAGATGAGAGATAGACATATAGGGTAACTGTGGGTCAGTGGGAAAATTACAAACAGCTCTCATGCTGGTTGGACTAGTAGTGGAGTAGAGAGCCCCCTCCTGTACAGATTCCCAAGCTATGCCCAGAGTCCCAGCAATCTAACAAAAGGCCTAATGGGTTTGTAGCTCCTTCCACAGCACTTCACATGGCTGTGAGGCAGCCATGTGAACCACTCGTAGGGCAGGGGTACAGTTAATTATCCCTAAATGTTAAACAAATCTTTTTGTAAAATGTTTAAGGAGATGAAACCATTAACAATTCTGATTTCATGATTGCACAGTACATATATGAAATGAATTATCATTGTGTACCCCATGAATATGTACAATCAAAATACTCAATAAAGAAAAAATCAGCCAGGCACAGTGGCTCATGCCTGTAATCCCAAGAACTTGGGAAGCAGAAGCAGGAGGAGCACAGGTTCAAGGCTAGAGGCAGCTTGTGTAACTTAATGAGCCCCTGTCTCAAAATAAAAAAATAGAAATGAAAAAGGGGGCCTGGGAGCACATCTCAGTAGTAGAGTACTTGCAAATTACTCACAATGCCCTTGACTCAACCCCCTAATACCACAAAAATAAAGAAAGAAAGAAAGAAAGAAAGAAAAGGAATAGATTTAGAAAAAAATATTAGAAATTTAGGAAATGAAAAGCTGAATAAATCAAGTACTATTACAATGGACAGCATCACCAATACAATAGATCAAGCAGAAGAGGTAATGTCAGTGATTGAAGGTATGCCAAGTAAACATTATATTCAAATATCAATAAAGGAAAAAAATGAGCATGACCACAATTTTCAAGAATTCTGGTAAATGATCTACAAAACAAACTTAAGGATTCATAAAATTGAGGAAGGATCATTGTTTAAATGCATGGAAAACCTATTCAACAGAATTATAACAGAAAATTTCCTAAATCTAGGGAAGAAATGTACATCCAACCAGAAGAAGCATTTGGAACCACAAAGACACATGACAAGTGCCGGGTGCAATGGCACACACCTGTAATCCCAGCCTCTCAGGAGGCGGAGATGGGGGGATCACAAGTTTAAGACCAGAGGCAGTCTGTGTAACTTAGGGAGACCCTGTCTCAAAAAAGTAAAAAAAAAATGGGCTTGGGGTGCAGCTCAGTGGTCCAGAACTTGCAAAGCATGCAGGTGTGAGGCCCTGGGTTCAAGCCCCAGTACTGCAAAAAACAAAAAACAAAACAAACAAACAAAAGACACATGACAGGAAGAGAACCTGTCTACAACACATTACAAGTAAAACAACAAGACTTCAGAACAAGGAAATATTGAAAGCTACCAGAGAAAAATGTTACCTCACATACAAGGGCAAACTCATCAGAATAACATTATACATCTCATCAATAAGCATAAAAGTCATTAAAGTATGGAATGACATATTTCAAGCCCTAAAAGTAACTTAACTACCAACCAAGATTAGTATATTCAGTAAAGTTATCTTTTAAAATCAGTGAAGAATTAAAACCCTCCCAAAAGAAGCAAAAAGTATAGCAATTTGTATTTTGTCAACTAAACCAATATTGTGGAAGATACTTGAAAGAATTCTAAATACAGAGAGCTAAGAAAGATAGTCACAAGCACAAGAGCTCATGAAAGAATAAATTTCATGGGGGAAATAGATTGAGAACCAGGAAAGAATCAATTATGTCCAAGTTAGTTAACCAACAAACTCCTACTAAAATTAGAGGAAAAAAAAAAAAAAACCTTCAACCAACCATAAAAACAACCAACAAAATTACAGGAGTCAGAAAATACCTCTCAACAGTATCTCCAAATATAAATAGTCTTATTTTTTGTTGTTGTTAAGTGCTGCAGAGTTGGGTCCAACTCACAGCAACAGAATGCAGAAAGAACAAAATACTCCCCAATGCTGTGTCTTGCCTTGCAGTATATCTGAGCTTCTCTGATGTTTATAGGGTTTTGAATACATATTGTTTTGGGATTGGGTTGCCAGGTCCTTCTCCAAAGCCTGCAGCACCTGGTATTCCCAGCCACCCTCCCATTTAAGGACTCACCAGGATGACTCTGCTTAGCTTCCAAGATTAAGTGGGAGATGCCAGGGTCCTATGGCTGCAGACAAATGGTCTCAACTCTCTAATTAAAAGATCTCAACTAGCCAATTGGATTAAAAAAGATAATGTCCAACTGTTTGTTGTCTGCAAGAAACACAATTCATTGGCAAAGACACACACAGATTGAAAATGAAAGGATGGAAAATAATTTACTAAGCAAGTGGAATCCAAATATAAGTCAGAGTAGCTCTTTATATCTGACAAACTCCAAACAAAAATTATTCAAAAGAAATAAGCTAGGTTAGTATTTATTGATAAGGGAAACAATCCATCAAGTACTCATAATGGTCATATGTACAATATAGAAATATATCTATCTAAGTTGCTGTTGTTAGGTGCCATCACATCGGGAGCAACCCTAAACAAAAACTAAACACTCCCCAATTCTTTACCAGGCATATGATTTTATTTTTGTTTAAAAACATTGTTGCAGATACTGTGTCAATCAATCTAGTGGAAGGTTTTCCTTTTTTTCATTGACCTGTCATTCTCCCAAACATCATGTCCTTTGCCAGGGATTGGTCCCTCCTGAATACATACCTAAAATATATACGATGCAGTCTAGCCATGCTTGCTTCCATGGGATACTCTGGTTGCTCTTCTTCTAGGACAGATCTGTTGGTTCTTCTGGCAATCCATGGTATATTCAATATTTGTCTCTAGCACAATAGTTCAAAAGCATCAATTCTTCTCCTGTCCCCCTTGTTCAATGTCCAGTTTTCACAACCATATGATGCAACTGAAAAGACCATGGCATGAGTCAGGTGCACCTTCATCTTCAATGTTACATCTGTACTTTACAAAACTTTAAAGAGATCTTTTGCCACTTTTCCCAAACCAGTAAGTCTTTTGATTTCTTGACTGCTGCTTCCACAGATGTTGATTGTAGAGCTAAGTAAAGCAAAATCTTGGAAAAACTCAATCTTTTCTCCATTTATTGTGAAGTTGCATATTGACCCACTTGTAAGGATTTTTTTGTTTGGGTGATGTTGAGTCACAATCCATACTGAAGGCTATGTGTCAAATATTTTTGCACTTTCAACAAGCAGAGTTGTGTCATCTTCATAACACAGGTTCTTACCAAGTCTTCCTCCAGGTCTGATGCTGTGTTCTTCATAAAGTCCACCTTCCTGGATTATTTTCTCAGCATAGAAATTGAAGAGATATGGTGAAAGGATATAGCCCTGAAGCATAACTTTCTCGACTTTAAACCAAGCACTCTTTCCTTGGTCTGTTTGAACAACTGCCTGATGTTCAGTGTACAGATTCTACATGAGTATGATTAGGTGCTCTGGTATTCCCATTCTTCACAGTGTTATCCATAATTTGTTATGATCTACACAGTGAGATACCTTTGCATAGTCAATAAAACTTACATAGATATCTTTCTGATATTCTCTGCTACCTGCTAATATCCATCTAACATCAGCAGTGATGTTCCTGCTTCACCCTTCACTGAATCTGGCTTGATTTTTGGGAAGTTCCCTGTCTATATACTGCTGTAGTCACTTTTGAATGTTTTTTAGTAAAATTTTACTTGTGTATAATATTAATGATATTGTGCAATAATTTCCACATTTAGTTGAATCCCCTTTCTTGGGAATAGGCACAAATATGGAACTCTTCCAGTCAGTTGGCCAGGTAGCTCATTTCCAAATCTTTTGACATAAACATATTAGCACCTCCAGTGCTGCATCCGTTTGTTGAAACTTCTCTATTGGTATTCCAGTTCCTGGTGTCTTGTGTTTTGCCAGTTCCTTCTAATCTGCTTCTACTTCTTCCAACAATACCATTGGTTTCTCATAATATAGAACCTCTTGAAATTTTTGGTCACCCACTAATTCTTTTTTATATAATAACTCTGTGAATTCCTTCCATTTTCTTTTGATGTTTCCTGCATTATTTAATATTTTCCCTATAGAATCTTTCACTTTTGCCACTCAAGTCTTGAATTTTTTCTCCAATTCTTTAAGTTTGGGAAAAATAGAGTGTGTTCTTCACTTTTGGTTTTCTCTCTTTTCTACAGCTCTTTGCACGTGTTATTAAAACATTTGTTTTTGTCTTCTCAAGCTGCCTTTTGGATTCTTATGCTTAGTTCCTTAACTTCATCATGTCTTCATTTTACTTGAGCTGCTCCATGTTTGAGAGCAAGTTTCAGAGTCTCTTTTGGGATATAATTGGGTATTTTCTTTCTTTCTGCTTTTAATAATCTCTTGCCTTGCTCATGAGCATTATCTTTGATGTCATAATACAACTTGTCTGGTCTTTTATCATTTGTGTCTAATGCATTAAACCTATTCTTAAAATTGGCTTCTGAAGTCCTGTGGTATATACTCAAGGTCATACCTTGGCTATCATACAATTGTTCTAATTTTCTTCAGTTTGGTTTGAACTTGCATATGAGCAGTTGATGATCTGATCCACAATCAACAACTTGTCTAGTTCTGACATTTGATATTGATCTTTTCCATTATTTCTTTCCATAAATGTAGATAATCTAGTTCCTGTATGTTTCATCTGCTGAAGTACATGTGTAGAGCCACTGTTTATGTTGGTGAAAAATGTATTTGCAATGAAAATGTCATTGGTCTGACCAAATTCTATCATGGGATCTCCAGCATTGTTTCTGTCATCAAGGCCTTGTATTCTGACTATTGAGCCTTGTTTGTTTCCAACTTTTGCATTCCAGCCACCAGTAAATATCAGTACATCCTGATTGCATGTTTGATCTACTTCAGATTGCAGAAGCTGGTAGAAATCTATCCTATCTTCATTTTTTGCCTTAGTGGTGCGTGTGTAAATTTGAATAATAGTCATATTAAATGGCCTTCCTTATAGGTGTGTTAATATTAATCTAATACTCACAGTTTTGTATTTCAGGACAGATCTTGATATGTTTTCTTTGATGATGAATGCAACCCCATTTCTCTTTAGTATGTTGTTCCCAGCATAGTAGATGATATGATTATCTGACTCAAAATGGCCCATATCAGCCCATTTTAGTTCACTGATGTCTAGAATGCCAATGTTTATATGCTCTATTTGTCTTTTAATGATTTCTAGTTTTCCTAGATTCATACTACAAACGTTCCATGTTCCAACTACAAGTGGATGTTTACAGCTTTTTTCTCCTCATTTTGAGTTGTGCCACATCAGCAAATGGGGGTCCTGGGGCTTTACTCTATTTCTGTCGTTAGTATATACTCTACTTTGAGGAAGCAGCTCTTCCTCAGTAGTCTTTTGAGGGCCTTCCACCCTAAGGGGCTCATTTTCTGGCACTATATCTGAGAGTGTTTCTCTGCTATTTGTAGGGCTTTCAATGGCTAGTTGTTTTGGCTGTGGGTTGCCAGGTCCTACTTCCTAGTCTGTCTTGGTCTGCATGTTTAGCTGAAACCTGTCCACCATGGGTGACCCTGCTGGAATCTGAGATACCAGTGGCATAGCTTTCAGCCTCATAGCAACAAGCAAGCCCCACAGTATGGCAAACCAACAGATATGTGGGGGATATCTATTTCTCTCACTGTCTCTGTCTCTATCTCTCTCTGTCTCTCTGTCTCTATCTTTCTCTCTCTGTCTCTCTATCTATCTATACATTATATATACATATATATTTGTGGAAAGAGATGATGGAAAAGCTCAATATCAAATGTCAAAACTAGACAAGATATATATATGGATAGATAGATAGATATAGAGAGACCTATATAGATAGAGAGATAGATCTATAGCTATATCTATAGATAGATAGATAGATAGATAGATAGATAGATAGATAGATAGATACAGAGAGAGAGAGAAAGAGAGAAATACAGAGAGAACCCAACCCCATAAAACAAGTGTATATAAAGGGAAATGCACAATAACAATGGATAATGGGTCATGAGTGACTTCAGTACCCCATTCACATCAATGGACAAATCGTCTAGATAAAAAGTCACCAAAGAAACTTTAGAGTTAAACTGTACCATAGATCAAATGGGTTATACAGACATATGCAGAATATTTCTTTCAACAACAGTGGAATACATATTTTTCTCAGAAGACCCTGGAACTTTCTCTAATATAGACTATATTTGAAGCCATAAAACAAATAATAAAAAATCCAAATATAAATGAAAATAATTTATTCTATCTTATCAGCTAATAATGGTATAAAAGTAGAAATCAATGCCAAAAGAAACTCCAGAAACACTTCCATAGCAATATAAAAGATTTTCACAACAAATAATAGCCCAGGGTCAGACAGATTCTGTGACAAACTCTGTTACATTTTCAATAAGAACTAACACCAATGCTCATCAAACTATTCTACAAAATAGAAAAGGAAAGAACAATACTGAACTTATTCTATGAAGCCAGTATTGTTTTTATACCCAAACCAGCTGAGGATACAACAAAAAGGAAAAGTATAGCCTAATTTTCCTGATAAAAACATATGCAAAAACTTCTCAATATTGGCAAATCAAATGTAGTAGCACATTAGAAAGATGATACATCTTGATCAAGTTTTGTTATAAGAATTCAAGAATCTTTCAACACACAAATCAATAAATAAAATGTAGCATGTAAATAGATTTGAGGACAGAGATCACTTAATAATTTCAAAAATACAGATAAAAGCACATAAGAAAGTAGGAACATAAGTAATATACTTCAATATAATAAAAGTTATATATGACAAACCTATAGTCAATGTTATATTATTTTCCTCTGAAATCAGGAACAATTCAAGGGTGTCCACTCTGTCTGCCCTTTTTCAAAATAAAGCTTAAATCCTTAACCAGAATAATAAGTCAAGAAAAAGAAATAAAAATGATACAATTAGGAATAGAAGAAGTGAAATAATTTCTTTGTGGATGTTATGTTCCCATACTGAAATTACAATTAATTTTCTAACTATGGGAAAATTCTTATATCTGATAAACACTTTAAGAAAATTACAGGATACAAAATCAACATATAAAAATAGGGCTTTTCTATTTACCAACAACAAATATGCTTAGAAATAAATCAGGAAAACAATCCCATTCACAATACCCTCAAAAAATAATCTAGGACTAAACCTAACCTGCCTGCAGTGGTAGCCCTGTGGCATCCGATCCTGTCAGATCTCGGAAGCTAAGCAGGGTTGGGCCTGGTTAGTACCTGGATGGGAGACCGCCTGGGAACACCAGAAGCTGTAGGCTTGGGAGAAAGACCTGGCAACCCCCTCCCAAAACTCAATCTGCCATTGAAAACCCTATGAACAGCAGAGAAGCACTGACAATAGTGTTTCCCCTGTTGTACAGAGGGTCACTATGAGTCGGATACCGACTCCATGGCACCTAACAACAACAAAACCTAACCAAGGAGGTGAAAGACCTCTACAATGAAAATTTTTAAATGCTGAATGAAGAAAATGAAGAAGACACTAGAACCTTGGAAAGATCTCCCATGTTTATGGATCAACAGAATATTTTCAAAATGACTAAGAGAGTAAGGGTGAAGTTATCTGTGCAATGTACAATGTAATGTATATATGGAAATGTCACAATGAAATGCATGTCAGAATGAAACACATTAAGTTGTACATTAAAAATTTCCAATAAAACGACTATTTTACCCAAACAATCTACAAATTCAGTGCCATCCTCATCAAAATTCTACTGATATTCTTTACACAAATAGAAAAATTAATTCTAAAATTCATATGGAAGAGTAGAAAAACCCCAAATAGATAAAGGAATCCGGAGCAGAAAGAGCAGTGTTGAAGGTATTACAATATTTCACTTCAAATCATACTATAGAGTCACAGTAACAAAAACAGCACAGTGCTGGCACAAAAATAAACATGTAGACCAAAGGAATAGAAATAGTAGATCACAGAAATAATCCCATACAGCTACTTCGAAATGATATTTGACAAATTCAGCAAAAGCATACATTGGAATAAAGATTGCCTCATCCACAAATGATACAGGAAAAACAAGATATCTACATATTGATGATAGTAACTGGATCTCTACCTCTCACCCTGTAAAAAATTCATTTCAAAATGAATCAAAGACTTTAACGTAAGATCTGAAACATGAAAACCTTTAGAGGAAAACATAGGGAAAACACTTCATGGTATGGGCAAGTACTATGTTAAAAGGACACAAATAACTTGGAATATAATAGCAAGAATTGACAAATGGTATTTAGAAAACTAAAAAGCAAAGGAAACAATTAACAGAATGAAGAGGCACTCTACAAAATGGGAGAGAAATCTTTTTCAGCTACAAATCTGGCACAGGATTGATCCCAATACATTGAGACTCCATCTCACCCTAGTCATAATGGCTATCATCAAGAAAGCAAATAATAATGAGTGCTAGCAATGATTCAAAGAAAACAGAACTTTTACACACAGCTGGTTAGAATGTAATTTATTGCAGCCACTGAGGAAATCAGTGTGGTGCTTCCTCACAAACTAAATATACAGCTACTATATGTCCCATTGGTATCATTCATGGTTTATACTCAAGTAAATATAAGTCAGCATACTATAGAAATACCTGTACACCCACATTTATGGACACTATTTGTAACAGTCAAGATAAGGAATCAGTCTAGATATCCATTAACAGATGAATGGGTAAATAAAATGTGGTATATATACACAGTGAAGTTCTATTCAGTCATAAAGTCATAAAGAAGGATAAACTCATCCCAGGAAAATAGATGGTTTAGGAGTGATCACCATGTTAAGCAAAATAAGCTAGACATTATACACAATTATTACATGTTCTTGCCCACCAGCAGCACCTAAATTAATATATATTTAGGTTTATACACACACATATGAAAAGTCACATATACATTACTTTAAAATAAATAGGGTATTATTTGGGAGGATAAAGAGGACAAGCAGGATGGGATGCCATGTGAGGGTGACAGGGGGAGAATATGAGCAAAGTACATGATATATATGTGTGAATATCTCATAATGAATTCCATTATTCTGTATACTAATAAAAGAGCATCAGGAGAAAAAAAGAATTTGAATGTGGACAAGGACAAGTGAATGGATTATAGATACAACAACAACAACAACAACAAAATATTAGCAATCTTGTTTACCTTCACCAAATGTCCTACTTCAAATATCTTTTAAATAACATCATTATCATGTGTATTTTGTAAATTGAGCAAATCACTTTTTCTGGCAGGTAAAGTGATGACAGGTTTGCTCTAGACTATAATAAAAATATCTCTGATGGAACTCACTGCTGCACATGTCGAAGTTGTCAGGAAAGAAGGAATATGAAATGACATCCCTGTGTGACAGCCCCATCACTGTCTAGCAAACGTGATTGGCTACAAGTCAGAGTATCCACACATATGTGGAACTTTTTCTGTGTTATGTGGAACTTTTTCTGGGTGATGAAGTAGGGTTTGTGAACCCAAATGTTGTTGGGCTCAGTCCCCGAGTTGCCAGCTCCCGAACACCCAAGAATCCCATTCTCCCCTTCCTCTGGAGATGTGGTTCTTGAGTCTTCACTTTGGAATGTTGCATACCCCTCTAAAAAAAGTTGCCAAAACTTACATTACTATATTCCAGATGTGAACTCTGATGACTCAGTTTACTCCATTATATCTTTCCTGTTCTTTATAAACTTCTGATAATTAGGAAGTTGTGCATTCAAATTTCCCACACACGTCTGTCAGTTTACCACACTATGGGGACTTGTGTGTTGTGATGTGGCTGAGAGCTCTGCCATTGGTACCTTGGATATGAGCAAGGTTACCCATGGTGGACAGGTTTTCAGCTAACCTTCCAGATTAAGACAGACTAGGGAGTAGGACCTGGTGAGCCACTCCCGAAACAACTAGCCATTGAAAACCCTATGAATAGCAAAGAAACACTGTCAGATATTGTGCCAGAAAATGAGCCCCCCAGGTTGAAGGCACTCAAAAGACTACTGAGGAAGAGCTGCCTCCTCAAGGTAGAGTCTACCATGATAACGGAAATGGAGTAAAACCCCAGGGACCTTCATTTGCTGAAGTGGCATGACTCAAAATGGGAAAAATAACTGTAAACATCCATTAATAATTAGAACATGAAATGTACATAGTATAAATCTAGGAAAATTAGAAATCATTAGAAGAGAAATGGAACACATAAACATTGACATTCTACGCATCAATGAGATAAAATGGACCAGCATGAGCCATTTTGAGTCAGACAATCATATGGTCTACTATGCTGGGAATGATAAACTAAAGAGAAATGGGGTTGCATTCATCATCAAAAAAGACATTTCAAGATCTGTCATGAAATAAAATGTTGTCAGTGACAGAATAATATCCATATGCCTACAAGGAAGGTCAGTTAATATGACTATTATTCAAATTTATGCATCCACCGCTAAGGCCACAAATGAAGAAAGGGAAGACTTCTATCAGCTTCTGCAATCTGAAGTAGATCAAACATGCAATCAAGACATACTGATAATCACTGGTGACTGGAATGTGAAGGTTGGAAACAAAGAAGAAGGCTCAGTAGTTGGGAAATATGGTCTTGGTGACAGAAAAGAAGCAGTAGATCACATGATAGAATTTTGTCAGACCAATGACCTTTTCATTATAAATACATTTTTTCAACATCATAAATGGAGACTATACACATGGACTTCACCAGATGGAACATACAGGAATCAAATTGACTACATATGTGGAAAGAGATGATGGAAAAGCTCTGTACAAAATGTCAAAACAAGACCAGGTGCTGACTGTGGATCAGACCATCAACTTCTCATATGCAAGTTCAAACTGAAGCTGAAGAAA
>VMDO01034636.1:0-16793 GCA_007922755.1 Pedetes capensis
TCCAGAGACTCTTTAGCAGTATTTAAATTTAACTTAGAAATGATTTATTTTCAACTGCTCAATATTCTCCAATTTCTGCTTCACTACAGAAAATTTGAAACTAACATAGAAGCTAGTAGAAATCTTCATGCAAAAAAGATGATGAATCGTGTTCTGAAATGAAAGTATATTACCAAAGAAATACAATATTCTCTTTGCATACATTTTCTGATCAGCATAAGAAATTGTATCTTTTAAAATTGTTAACACATATTAATTGTAGAAATTCATGGGGTTCAGTATTGTGTTTCTACACAGGCATGCACCATGCACTGGTCAGAATTCATGTACTAAACCATCCTTTCCCACACTCCCTTCTGGACACCCATCTGTATCCCTAATAATTGTTATTTGATGCTCAGGTAGACTTTTAAGTCTATTTAGGCCATTCTAAGACATGTATGCCTGCAGCCATACCACTGTGGCTTCAATCCCAGCAGATCTCAGAAGCTAAGCAGGGACAGACCTGGTTAGTCCTTGGATGGGAGACTGTCTGGGAACACCAGGTGCAGTAGGCTTGGGAGAAGGACCTGGCAACCCATTCCCAATAAATAATCAGCCTTTGAAAACCCTATGAATATCAGAGAAGCACTAACAATACTGTTTCACCTATTGTATATAGGGTTACTATAAGTCAGACACTAACTCAACAACACCTAACAACAACAACAAGCTCCCTTATAGATATTCTTTGTTCAGCTTCATGGATATTTACTCCACAACCAACAGCTTGCTCTTAAGTCAAAACTTAAAGAGGGTAATACCAATGTTTATAGCAGTTTCTTCACCATATCCAAAAGGTAAAAGCAAATGTACATCAACAGATGAATAGGTAAACAAAATGTGGTATATATATGCATAGTAGAGTACTATTCAGCCAAACAAATAATGAAATTTTAATATATACTAAAACACACATGGTCCTAGGCAACATTATGCCTCCACTTCTATCAACTATCTGGAAGAGACAAATTCTGAAACATCAAAAATAGAATAAAGGTTACTAGGATTAGGGTGTCCAGAGGAATTGAAGTTATTATTTAATAGGTACAAAATTTATGCTGGAAATAATGAAAATATTTTAAGTGTAAATAGTGATGATGGCCACATATTACTGTGAATACATTTGATTCTACTGAATTGTACATCTGAAGATAGTTAAAATGAAGGTTGGATGTGGTGGCTCACACCTGTAATCCCAATGACTCAGGAGGCAGAGCCAAGAGGATCGCACAGTTGAGGCCAAAGGAAGCCTGAGTAACTTAGTGAGACCTTGATTCAAAATGCAAATTAAAAAGGCTTGGGGTGTGGCTCAAAGGGAATGCACTTGCAAGAAGCATGCATGAGGCCCTGGGTTCAACCCTCAAGTACTACAAAAAATAGGTAAAATGATATATAATATACTGTGTATAGTTTTACTGCAACCGTATCACTGTGTTGTCCAATCCCATCAGATCTTGGAAGCTAAGCAGGATCAGGCCTGGTTAGTACTTGTATGGGAGAATTCCTCGGAATACTAGATACTGTAGGCTTGGGAGAAGAACCTGGCAATCCACTCCAAAAAATCAATGAAAACCCTATGAATAGCACAGAAGCACTGACAATAGTGTTTTGCCTGTTGTACGTAGGGTTGCTTTGAGTAGGAAACTGACTTGACAGCACCTAACAGCAACAACAATAGCATGTATAGTTTACCACAATGAAATCACAATTTATGAAGATGAATAGGGCTCTGGAAAATATTCCTTCTTTTTTTTCTTTCTATTTAGAGAACATAAAATTAATAAGTCTGTCCTCCCCCGCCAAAAAAAAAAAAAAAAAAAAATACTAAGGAGACCACACGGAAGACTTCTGGAGCTTTTTTCTCTGTGTAGCCTCCTCCTCTCCAGTATTCTTCTGTGTCCATTTCAGCTACCTCGGGCTCCCAAAAGTCCAACATGTTGTTGTTGTTAGGTGCCGTCAAGTCAAATCCGACTCATAGCGACCCTATATACAGCAGATCAAAACACTTGCTGATTCTGTGCCAGGCACACGATCTTATTTATATTTAAGCCCATTGTTGCAGATACTGTGTCAATCCATCTGGTGGAGGGTTTTCCTCTTTTGCATTGACCTGCCACTCTCTCAAACATGACGTCCTTCTCCAGGGGTTGTTCTCTCCTGACTACATGCCCGAAATATGTAAGACGCAGTTTGGCCATTCTTGCTTCCAAGGAGCACTCTGGTTGTACTTCTTCCAGGACAGATCTGTTGGTTCTTTTGGCAGTCCATGGTATATTCAATAGACGTCTCCAGCACCACAATTCAAAAGCATCAATTCTTTTTCTGTCTCTCTTGTTCAATGTCCAGCTTTCACAACCATATGATGCGACTGAAAATATCATGGCATGAGTCAGACGCACCTTCATCTTCAGTGTGACATCTTGGCTTTTCAATACTCTATAAAGAGATCTTTTGCCATAGCTTTTCCTAGAGCAATGCGTCTTTTGATTTCTTGACTGCTGCTTCCACGGGTGTTGATTACAGAGCCAAGCAAAGCAAAATCTTGGACAACCTCAATCTTTTCTCCATTTATTGTGAAGTTGCATACTGGCCTAGTCGTAAGGATTTTTGTTTTGTTGATGCTTAGTCATAACCCATTTTGAAGGCTATGATCTTTGATCTCCATCAGTAAATGTTTTAAATCCTCTTCCCTTTCAGCAAGCAGAGTTGTGTCAAATGCATAACGTTAGTTGTTAATGAGTCTTCCTCCAATCTTGATGCCGAGTTCTTCCTCATAAAGTCTAGCTTCTTGGATTATTTGCTCAGCATATAAATTGAAGAGATACGATGATACTTCCCCTTAAATTGTTGAGATGGACATGCTTTTCCTGGGTGCCACTCTCACAAATAATGACTGTGAAGTCACTCAGACAGAGAGTCAAAGCAGTAACAGGGACCACATCACTCATTATCCTGCACTTAGAGATCCATCGTTATTGGTTTGTTAGGCTGCCATAACAAACTATCACAGTCTGGGAGACTTAAACAATAGAAATGTATTTTCTCACTGTTCTGGAGCCTGGAAGTCCAAGATCAATATTGCAGCAATCGGGAGGCGGAGGCAGGAGGATCACAAGTTCAAGACCAGAGGCAGTCTGCATAACTTAGCGAGACCCTGTCTCAAAAAGTAAAAAAAAAAAAAATGGGCTGAGGTGCAGCTCAGTGGTCCAGCACTTGCAGAGCATGCAGGCACGAGGCCCTGGGTTCAACCCCCAGTACCGCAAAAAAAAAAAAAAAAAAAATTGCAGCAATGTTGGTTCCTCCTGTATCCCCTCTTTGGCATACAGATGGTTACGTTTTTGTGTATGTGTACTCATGTGGACTTTTCTGCAAGCACATCCATCTATGGTGTCCTTTTTATGTGTTCAATTTTCCTTTTCTTATAAGGACACGAGTCAAATTTAACTAGGACACAAACTAACAGCCTTATTTTATCTTAGTCACCTCTTCAGAGAAACTTATCTTCAAATACAGTGGCATTCTGAAGTATAGCTTGACAGGACTTCAACACATGAACTTTGGGGAATCACAATCCAGTGAGAAATCCACAAGATTTCTCTAATTGTAGAATGTCTGAAAATATTTTTCACATATTTTATTTACCTTTGTAATTGTTTCCAGCCTGACAGCAAGTCTGGTATGAGTAAGTATGTAGTTTTTTAATTAAGCATTTTACTTTGAGATTATTATAGATTCAAATAAATTTTAAAGACATAATACAGAGACATCCATGAATCCTTTAATCTGGTTTGCCCAATGGCAATGTCTTTAAAAACTCTAACACATTACTGTTGTTGTTGTTATTGTTATTGTTAGGTGCCATCAAGTTGATATCCGACTCATAGTGACCCTATGTACATCAGGCGAAACATTATTGTCAGCGCTTCTCTGCTATTCATGGGCTTTTCAATAGCGGATTGATTTTGGGGAGTGGGTAGCCAGGTCCTTTTCCAAGCCTACAGCATCTGGTTTTCCCAGGTGGTCTCCCATCCAAGGACTAACCAGTTCTGATCTTGCTTAGCTTCTGAGATCTGATGGGATCGGATGCCATAGTGGTACGGATGCAGGCAACACATTATTACAACAAGGATATTCACATAGGTACAGTCTAAATACAGAACATTTCCATCACCAAAAAGTCCTTCTCATATGGTCCTTTTATGACTATACCCTTCCTTCCAGCCCCTCCTTAACTCGTGACAACCATTACTTTGGCTTCCATGTATAGCTTTATAATACCAAGAATGTTATATGAAGGGCATCATAAAGCATGTAACCTTTTTGGATTAGCTTTTTTCACTCAATACAATTCTTTGGAAATTAATCAAGATTGTTGTGTGATCAATAGTTCTTTCCTTTTTATTGCTGAGTAGTAACCAATGGTTTGGACATATTACAGTTTGTATAACCATTCCCCGGTTGAAGAGCATCTAGATTGTTTCCAGGTTAGGACTTTAATGAATAAATCTGATATAAACATTTATTCACAGGTTTCAAGTGAACATTTTTTTCAGTTTTGATAGAATAAATTCCCAGGAGGAAAACTGCTAGTTGTATGGAAAGCAAATGTTTAATTTTGCAAAGTATGCTAATGTGTTTTCTAGAGTGGCTGGACCATTTTATGTTCTAACTAGTAATATGTGATGTAATGTGTGATGACTTACCTGTCTACATTCTCAAAAATATTGTGGTTGTTACTTTTAAATTTTGATAATTCTGATGGGTCTCTAGTAATATCACATTTTGGTTTTGATTTGCATTTACTTAATAGTCAAGAAGATTAAATCATTTATCATGTGACTATTTACCATATGTAAATCTTCCTAGGTGAAATATTCATTTCTTTTGCTCAATTCTCTATGTGGATTTGTTGGTATGTGTTTTGCAAATGCTCTCAGTCTATATCATGATTTATTTTAAAAAGGTCTTTCATGGAGTGAAAATTTTATTTTCATGTTGGTCAATTTATTAACTTTTCTCTATGCATTATGAATTTGATGTCAATCTAAGAATTTCCAAACCCCTGATCCTAAAGATATTCTCTTAACTTTTCCTAAAAGTTTTATGGTTTTGCATTTGATACTTAAGTATGCAGTCTATCTTGAGTTAGTTTTTGTATACGATGTGAGATTTACGAGAAAGTTCATTTGATTGTTTATTGCCTATACAGATCCAGTTGCTCCAGTACAATTTGTTGAAATGGTTAGTCTTTGGATGTTTAATGTGTCTTGTATTTTTGTGAAATGTTAGTTGTCCATACTTGTGTTACTGTACTTCTCAGTTTTCCATTTGTTCCAATGGCACATACATCTATCCTTCTACAACTACCACAAGTGTTTAATACCGTAGCTATAAAATAACTTATAAAATCAAGTAGACCACATTAGTCTTTTCAAAGTCAGCTTAACTGTTCTAGTTCCTTCCATTTTCTATATAAATTTCGCAATAATCTTGCTATATCCACAAATTAATCATGCTAATCTTTTAATATGAATTGGGTTAAACATATGTACAGATTTAGAGGAAATTGACATTTTTGCTACATTGAGTCTTCAAATCTATGGACATATATCTGCCATTTCCTTAGGTCTCCTTTGATTCATATCATCATTTAGCAGTATTGGGAATACAAGTCTTACCATATTTATACTAAATATTTTACTTTCTAAATAATTATAAATGTCCATGTTTTCAAAATTCTATATCCACATATTTATTACTATTATAAAGACATATAATTCATACAATTTATTTTATATGTATATATGGTATCCTTTAACATTGCTAAATTCATGTATTAGTTTTACAAGGTTTGTTCCTAGATTTATTGGAATTTTCTGTGCATCTAGTCAGGTCATCAGGAAATAGGGAATGTTTTATTTCTTCCTTTCTGATCTATATGTCTTTTATTTCCATAGGCACTGGCTACATTTTCTACACTATGTGGAATAAGAGTAGTGATGGCAGACATCTTTGTCTTTTTTGTAATCTCGGATGGAAGGCATTCACCTTTCACCAATGAATAAAATGTTATTGATTTTAGTAAATGCTCTTTATTAAAATGAGAAGTACCCTTCTATTATAATTTTCTGAGAATTTTGTCATTAGTAAGTATTGACAAGTAATTTGTTGCTTGAAATAGTACTATCATGTGATTTTACTTCTTTAGTTATTAGTTTGCTGGATGCTATTGCTTGATTTTTTAAACAAGAAACCAGTCTTGCATCACTGGAATAAGTCCCACTTGGTCTTGGTGTATCATTTCTTATATATTGTTGGATGCTGATTGATAATAATTAAATATTTTCTTGTGCATAGTCATGAAGTATATTTTTTGCAGTTTTTTTCTTGCCCCATTTTTTTCTGATTTTGATATCAAACTAATGCAAGCTACATGAAATGAATTGTGATGTGCTCATTGCTCTTCTATTTTCTGAGAGACATTATAGATAATTTCTGCTGTTTCTTATTTAAATTTTTAGGACAATTTACCAGTGAAACAATTTGGGACTAGAGATTTCTTTGTTGGGAATGTTTTAAGTATGAATCCAATTATTTTACATATTATAGGAATATTCACATATCTGTTGTGTTGGATGTGGTAGTTTGTGGTTTTTGAGAGATTTGTTCACTTCATCAAGGTTGCCTGATATCAAATTTATGTTTGTAGTTATTTGTAGTTTTCTCTTATTGTGCTTTCCATGTCTTTGGGATATGTAGACTTGCATGCATTTCTGTCATTGGTAATTTGGATTTCTGTCTCTTTATCTCTATCAGTGCTAGTAAAATATTGTCAACTGTGTTATTATTTTAAAGAACCAACTTTTGTATCAGAGATTTACCATTTGTTTTTTCTGTTTTAATTTCTATTGTTTACTGTTCTTATCATTACTCTTTCTATCTGCATTGTGTGTCTTTGTTTCTTTCTAGATACTTGAGGTAAAAGAACATATTTATTTGAGATTTTTCCATTCTATTAATGTTCACAGAAATTCAAATTTTGTGTAATTTTCACATGTCACAAAATATTCTTCTTTAGATAATTTATGTCCATTTCAAAATATAAAAACAAAATTTAGTTTATTCACCATAATAAAAGGGGACAAGGAAGATTTGTTCCACAGGCTATATTTTGTGAATACTTGTTCAATACTATTAATAATTACATTGTGAGGTATGATATCGGGGGTACTTTTAATTTCCAGAATAGACATATAAAAGTATAGAACAGAATAGAGTCCAGGCATGGATCCACCCATATGAGGTGTGATCAAGGATACAGTGAATGATTAAATTTAAAAAAAACTATTACAGCAAAAGACATTACCATGAATCCTCTCAAAATACTCTCCCTGGCATCAAACACACTTATCCCATCATTCTTGCCACTTTTTGAAGCACTTCTAGAAGTCCTTTTTTAATTGTACTTTCATGGCTGTCTTGATGTCCTGAATCAACTCAAAACGTTTATCTTTTAAGGTGATTTTGACTTGAGGAAGAGCCAGAAATTACATGATAACAGATTCAGTGAATAAGGTGAATGAAGATACATTATAATGCTTTTATTCAGAGGAATTTCCATATCAGAAGGGATGTGTAATGTGGAGGATTTTCTTCACGGAGGATAAAACTAAAGACACTCACAAAAGAGGATTTTCAGAACTATTAGAGAAAGTGGCAAGAATGGTGGGATAAATGTATTTTAAGCCAAAGGAAGTTTTTTGAGGGGTGGAGTTTAGTGGCAATGTGTCTTTTACTATAGTAATTTTTTTCCCAAACACTTCCCATATCAGCCAGGCATAGTAGCACATGTGTGTCATCCAGCAACTCAGGATTCACAGCCAGGATGACCTCAACTTCAAGGCCAGTGCCAACCTGCATAACTTAGTGAGACCGTATCTCAAGATTTAAAAAACAAGATAAAAATGAGGCAGGATGTGAAGCCCAGTGGTATTGCACTTGCAAGGCATGTGTGAAACCCTAGGTTCAACTCCCAAGTACCACAAAAAAATGACAGTTTTTGATCAAGCCTCATAAATGGCGAATTGTTTGTCAACAACATTGGCCAAGTATTCAAAAGAGAATAGAAGGAATTATCAATAAATTTTTCCTAGAATAATTAATCCTTGCCAAAAAATCATTCCTTACCTTGTACCATTTGTAAAAACTTACTCAAAATGGATCATAAACTTAAATATGAGACATAAAACTACAAAGCCTTTAGTAAAAAGGACAGGAACCAATTCTTTATGACACTGAGTTGGACAAAGAAAAGTCACAAAAACCACACATAAGAGAAAAAAGATTGTTGATTTTTAAAGTGCTACCTTTGAAAGATAATGTTAAAAATCAAATGATAAGGTACATATTGGGAAACATATTGGGGAATACATTTTTGATAAAAGACCTTTTATGGTGTTAACCTGAAATGGTCACCAAAGGTCATGTGCTTGAATGTTTGGCTGTCAGGTGATCACTCTGTCTGGAAAGCTGGGGTACTTTGGGAGGTGGGGCATACCTGGTAGAAGAAGGTTCACTGGGTGCAGGCCTTTGGAAACCTGGGTTCTGGTAAGCACTTTCAGCTCCTGATCACAGTGATGCCAAGTCCTTTGACACAGCACCTGCAGCCACGGTTCCCTGTCACTATGGATAGAAATATTCTAAATTGTGAGCTAAAATGAGTCTTTCCTCCCCCAAGTTGTTTTTATTATAATATGAAAAAGAAAAACCCAATTTGATGTGAAAATGAAAAACCTAATTAAACCACACCAGGCCCTGGCTACTTTAAGACTTGGGGATTTACGTTCCTCACGCTAATCAAAAACTAGGATTCCACTCCCTTATCTAGGGAATACCAGGAGCTCCTCTCTCTGAACACAGAGGAGCTGCAATAAATTCTTCCCCTTGTGGACATAGTTCCTTTTATCTAAAAGTTGTTTCTTCAAAGATTTGTAGTTAAGGACTTTCTGCTTTCTGCTTGAATTGCTCTGTAACACTTGCAGACTGTTTAAAGTAATCAATCAAAGAGAAACACATAGATCCCTTTGTCCACTAGTCTGCAAGTCCTACATAAAGGACAGAAAAGAGTAAGTCGGGGGCACTGCTATTTTGGGACCAGAGACCGTGCTGTTGCTCTACTGGCAATTAAAGCTTCTTCCTCTAATTAATGCTGGTGTTTAGGTGATTCTCTCTGATGGGCCTTGTTCCCTCCTACACTATCAGATATTATTGCCACTGTGATGCACAAGCTAACTAAAACAGGAAGTGGAGAGTGAGGTCACTGCTATAGAGAAATCTAATCATGCAGTTCTTAGGCCACTTGAATGGGTTTGTAGGAGGAGCTTGATAGAATTTGTAGATGTGGCTTAGAGAAGCCCTTGAATGCTGAAAGGAGAGCTTGAGTGGTGCTTCTGGTGGGAGTTCAGAACATCATAACACAGAAAAACAAACACTAAAGACAGTGCTCACAAGGCTTCAGAGGAGAATAAGGACACTATTGGATTTGGACTAGAAGACATTTGTGTTACATTCTGGCAGAGTTTTTCTGTGCTTTGCCTATGTCCTAAAGTTTTGGGGGAAGCTGAATTAAAAATCACTGGACTAATTAACTAGGTGGAGAAAATTTCAAATAAAAACCCTCATAATATTGAGGTCATGGGTTGGCTATTAATAGATCTGTTTAGCCAGATTTATGATCCAATAAAGGAGCAAATAGTAAAGAAAGAAGATTTGAAAATTATGAATTCTGGCAAGAAAACTCACAGGAACAAGGCAAACTCAGGCAAGTAGGTGATAACTATTAAAGAAATAAGTACCTTTAAGTAGAAGCCAATCACTTTGTATTTGAATAGTAGGAATGGCTTGAGGGCAAAGCAAGATTTGGCCAGGCCTTTCCTATGTAATACATCAAGCTGTGAAAGAGCAAGTTCATTTAAAAGAGTTTCCTTAGAAAAGAGAATGTCTGAAAAGTGACTGCCTGTGGGGCACCACGCTGAAAATGGGCCACCCAGGCAAGTGGTTTCCTGGCTTTGGCACACTGAGACAACGGTAGTTGTGGTCTAACTGGACCCAGATACTACTTGAGCTGACAGCAGAGCTTAACATCATCCATGTGGTGCTGGTTTTACAGGCATACCGAATACAAGAGTGATGGGGTTGTGGAGGCTACCACCAAGGGTCCAAAGAAAAGCCTATGAAGCCAGGAAATGTGTATCAATTGGATTCTCTGCCTAGAGCCCCTAAAGGGCTGGTACACAAAGCTGTAATAGTGGAGCCTAAGCTTCAACAGAGACCCTAGTACGTTGAAAATGCCAACAATGTGAAATGTTGGCTGAGGAATTTTACCAGCAATGACTGGAGCCAGCCTAACTGGCCATGTGTACTGAAAACAGAAAGACCATTGGAGTATGCTGCCCAAGTCTATTTGGAACCAGATGACGTCTCTGCCTGTGATAGATGGTAGACACAGAGCTACAGAGTTTGTGTGCCCTACTGGATTTCAGTCTTGCTTTAGACCACTATTTCTCTATAAGCTATTCTTCCCTTTAGGAAAGAGAATTCCTAATCTGTGTTTATTCTGTATATGTTGGAAGTATGTAACTTGCTTTGTGTTTTGGGGAGGCTTACTGATAAGTTTGCCTTGAGTCTCAGTGAAGAATTTTTACTTGGACTTTTAAACACTACTGAGCCTGTTACAAATTTGAGGACTCTTGAAGTTGGAATAAATGTATTTTGCACTTTGAGATAGATATGAACCTTTAGGGAGCAGAATTGGAATACTATAGGTGGAATCTACAATATTTTCCAAAACTGATGTGTTTGAATGCTTGGTACCTAGGTGGTGGTGCTGGTTAGTAAGCTATGGAACTTTGGGATGTGGGACCTAATTGTCAGAAGTAGGTTACTGGGGAGAGAACTTTGGAGGTTTTAATTAAACATCTGGTTCTGGTAAGTGGTCTCTGCCTCTTATTAAAATGATGCCGAATCCTCTGACACAGGACATGCCACCATGATTCTCTGACACCATAAACTGAAATCTTCTAAACTGGAAGCTAAAATAAATTTTTTATCCCCTCAATTGTTTCTACAAAGTATTTGCCACAATGATTCACAAGCTAACTACTACAGTCTTATATCCAAAGTGTATGAAAAAATGCATGCTAATCAATAATAAGAAAAATTTAAAAACAATAAAAATGGGAAAATATTTGAATATATGCTTCACTAAAGAAAAGATGTAAATGGCAAAATTCATAGTAAAACATGTCCAATATCATTGGTCATTAGAAAATGAAAAAATATAAACAAAATAATATATTACTAAATATCTATTAACCTGCAGCCATAGCCCTGTGTCATCCCATCCCATCAGATCTTGGAAGCTAAGCAGGGTTGGGCCTGGTTAGTACCTGGATGGGAGACCGCCTGGGAACACCAGAAGCTGTAGGCTTGGGAGAAGGACCTGGCAACCCCTTCCCCCAAAAAATAAATCTGCCATTGAAAACCCTATGAACAGCAGAGAAGTATTGACAATAGTGTTTCCCCTGTTGTACAGAGGGTCACTGAGTCGGATACCGACTCGACGGCACCTAACAACAACAACAACAACAACAACAACAACAACAAATATCTATTAGGATAAGTTAAGCAGTTTGTAAAGGTTATGGTGATGCTATGGAAAAATTAAAACTTCCATATACTGTTGGTTGAAATGCATAATGGTAAAGCCATTTGGGACAATAATTTAGAAAGTTCTTGTAAAGCACATGCATTCATATTTACTATACTCCACAGCAATGACTGTCCTGGGCTATGCTTGATTATTTATATAGCTTTCTAAAAACTGGAAATAATACAATACTTGTCAGTTGTGGAGTGGATATATAAACCATGATATGTCAATAAAATTCAATACTCCTCCATAATAAAATAGCACAAACTACTGATTAATGCAACAACAATGATGAATTTCAAAAGCATTATGCCTAAAGAGGGAGGCCAGAAGCAGAAGGCTATCCATGATATAATTCCATGTAGATGATTCTGAAAGTTGTAAATTTATGAGGAAAAATCTGATCAGAAGCTGAAAGTAGGTAAAGTTGCTGAATACAAAACAAGGTGAATGAACATTTCAGAATGATAAAAATATTTGATAACTTCACTTGCATGGTGAGTACATGAACACCATGGTTTCTATGACCAAAAGGCATGGCTACATGTTATTCAAACCCATAGAATTCTACACCTTGATGAATAGAATTTTGCTGTAAGTTATATCTTACCAAAATAGATTTTAACAAAGTGCTGAAAATTTGAAACCTATAAATAGTGAAGATCTTAATTAGCTCTGTGATAAAACTTGGGAAACTTGCCTTTTTAAAATATATCCACATATATGCACTTTAGTTTACGATTTATACCTCTAAATTATAAGGCACTACAAATTGTGGAATAGAAATGTATTCAGATTTTTACCATTATGTTTTGGGTTTATCACATTTATCATGAAATAATAAAAATGAATCTTTTTTTCTTTCACCTAAGGCTAAAAATACAAAATGCTGAATATTAATGCTAAAGGTAAATGATTGTTTTCAATATTATTTCATCTCCTCTTTGTTTTGTCTTTGGTTAATATCACAATAAATTAAATGTGTTTGAAATCTACTCCAGAAAATCCTATAGAAAAGTTCTGTTCATGCAACTAAAACAAATGTTCATAATTGTATGATTGTTAAACTTCAGAAATGACTTCTCAAAAATTTGTCCATTTCAGTTGGATATGCAGTTTACTGCCATACTACAGTGATGGCCAATCCCGTAAATCTCAGAAGCTAAGCAGGATCAGGCCTGGTTAGTACTTGGATGGGAGTCCACCTGGGAATACTGGGTCCTATAGGCTTGGGAGAAGGACCCACAACCCACTCCCCCAAAACAATCAGTGATTGAAAACCCCATGAATACAGAGAAGCACTAACAATACTGTTTTGCCTGTTGTATGTAGGGTTGCTATGAGTTGAACACTGACTCAATGGCACCTAACAACAACAACATACAGTCCATAATTTCATGGTGCTTATGTGCATATGTTGTTGTTGTTAGATGTCATGGAGTCATGTCTGACTCATAGTGACCCTCATAGAGCTTTCAATGGCTGAATACTTTGAGAATGGGCTGCCATGTCCTTCTCCAATTTTTGTGGTGGTGGGCCTCACAGACCACAGAGTGGCATTCTACCAACTGGGCTAAAACCCATCCCCGGTGTCCATATATCTCTAGAAAAAATAAAAACTCACTTTGGAATCTTTAGGTTCTTAAGAATTAAAGTTGCTGTTGTTATTATTGACAGGTGCCATCAAGTAGGGTCTAACTCATAGTGACCTTATGTAGAACAGAGTGAAATACTACACGACATTGTGCACAATTCTGGGCACTATATCAGTGCTTATCTGATATTCACAGTGTTTATGATGGCTGATAGTTTTGGGGAGTGGACTACCAGGTCCTTCTCCCAAGACTACAGCCCCTAGTATTCCCAGGCAGTCTCCCATCCAAGGAATATCCTGCACTGACCCTGCTTAGCTCCTGAGATCTGATGGTATTGGCCAACAGGGTGGTATAACTGGGTAGGATGTACTACATTATGCACTGAAATTCTAGAAGTTCTGTTAAGGAAACATAATAGTTAATCTTAAATGTCACCTTGATTGTGTTAAGAAATACCTAAGAGATAAGTAAAGTACATCTCTGGGTGTGTCTGTGAGGGTGTTCCCAATATCAATGAAATCATGAGGGCTATGACCTAATCAATGGATTAATCCATTAATGGGTCCATAATATGGCATTATTGGAAGGTAGTAAATGGTAGGAAGTCAAGGCTACTTGGAGGAACTAGGTCACTGAGGGCATGTTCTTGGTGAGTAGGGGATATATATTGTTATGGTCCCTTTCTATATTTCTTTTTTATCTTCATCCTATCTGTCATGATGTAAGCTGCTCTACCATACCTTCCCTGTCATGATGGACCCAACCCACTGAAACCTTGAGCCAATAAAAATCTTTCCTCTTTGTTTCTGTCCGGTATTTTGAATCAGTGATGAGAAAAGCAACTAATATAGAAAATTGGTACCAGAGAAGCAGGGTCATTGTTATGACTAAACCTGATCATTTTGTTAGTAAGCCTTTGGAAATGGTTTGTGAGAGGAACTTGGAATATATTGGCAATGTGGCCTGAGGAAGTCCTAGAATACTGTAGCCAAAGTTTAATGTGAAATTCTGGCAGAAGCTCAGAAAACCAGAATTCTGACAAAAATACAGACAGTAAAGACTATGGTCATGAAGTTTCAGATGGCAGCAAGGAATCTATCAGGAATTGGACAAGAGACCAATTGTGTTACATTCTGGCAAGGAATTTATCTACAGTTTTTCCATGCCCTCACACTGAATGAAGCTGAAGTCAAAAGTAATGAATTAATTAGTGTGACAGAGAACAATTTAAGAGAGCATAAAATGCAAGTTGTGGCATGGTCATAGCTGGTTTCTTTTAGTCAGACTTGCACTGAGAATCAGGAATAGAAAGCAGAGAAGAAAGTCTTGAAAAATTTGAAGTCTGTCCAGAAAATGAGCATACTGAATACTGTGGACAAGTAGGGTGTGGTTGTTAAAGAGATTACTGTCATTGAATTAGAAAAAATGAATGATGTCCTGAGGGAATCTTCAAAATTGGCAAGAGCATAAAATTGTAAACTCACTAGAAGGACTATGCTTTGAGGAGAGAAAGGTATAGTCTTGCTCATACAAGGCCTCTTAGAGAAATGTTTCCCAGTTCATCTGCCCAGTCACTCAGAGACCACTGCAACCATGGTCCATAGGGTCCAGAAACTGCTCAAACTGAGTACAGACCTTGGTGTCATCCACATGATGTTGGTTTTTCAGACATGAAGAATGCAAGAGTTATAGGGTCATGGATGCTTTCACTGAGATTCTAAAGGAAGAACTGGAAGACCAATCAATGGTCAGATTCTATATGATGAATCCCTGAAAGAGTGATGCAGGAAGCTGTGAGAGTGAAGACTAAGCTGTGTTAGAGATCTCAGGATGCTGGAGATGCAATGAACATGGAATTTCTACCAAGGAAAGCCACAGGCAAGGAGTTGAGCTAGCTCAAGAGAGAGGCCATGTGAACCACAAATGATAAGGCCATAGAGTATGGGCTGCTCAAGCCTGTTGGAGCTCGCATTAGGACAGCACATGCCCCAGATGCTAGACAGGATTAAATGCTTGCCCTGATGGATTGTAGTTGCACTTTGGCCCTATTCATCCTTTATATACCCCCATTTCCTCCTTTTGGAATGAGAATGTGTACTCTGTGCCATTGTATATTAGAAGTATATAATTTTTTCTTTGATTTTATAGGGACTAACAGCTAAGATTTTGCCTTGAGTCTCAGAAGCAACTTTGAATTTGGTTTGGACTTTTGAACGGTGTTGAAACTATTAGTACTATTGGACTCATGGAAATGAAATGAATCCATTTTGTACTATGAAATAAACATGAACTATTAGGAAGGCCAGGGTTGTAATGTCATGGTTTAAGAAGATGTGCTTGGAGTCAATTTAACAAAGAGTAAATTTGTTATTGTTAACCTTGATTGCCAACTTGATTAGTTTAAGAAATACCTAGGACATAAGTAAAATAGAATTCTGGGCATATGTGAAAATGTTTCCAAGGAAAATTAGATTAGGAAGGTTCTGACCTAATGAATAGATTGATACCTTGATGGATTTATTATATGATTTTGTTGTTTGGAGGTAGTGAGAGTTAAGAGGTGGGGCCTAAATGGAGAAAGTAGATCACTAGGAGTACATCCTTGGGGGCTATATCTTGCCCTTGCCCCCTTCAATATCCCATTTTCTCTGCTTTCTCTCTACCTTGTAAGCTGACCCACCAAACCTTCTCTGCCATAAAGGAATAATTCCTCTGAAACCATGAGTCTTCTGACTCTTAAGTTGTTTCTGTCAGGTATTTTTCCTCAGCAATGAGAAAAGTAACTAATGCTAGAACCATAAGGAATCTCTATCTTGTCCAATTTGGCTGCTGAAAATATGGATTCCACTGTTAAATATCCATTTGTTTAAGATGAAATCACATTTGGAAGATAAAACTACTAATTTCCCAACACATTAGGAGTAAGAGCGTTCATCTTATTTTTTTCTTACCAAAAAAAGCAAATATTTGAAAACCCTGGAGGAATATCAAGGGTGCTAAATTGAAATGAAAGGGTCTAGTAAGAAAGTTGGCCCCCAAAAGAAAACATTCTACTGATCACACTATATTCTATAGTACTAATTAAGGATAAATAAATGCATTATAATAAAATGTCTCTAATGGCAATTTCCCCTTTTATAGTCAATATAACTCTTATTTTAGTATATCATTTTCACAGTTATTATACATTTAAAGTTTTAGTTTTATAACTTATATACTCATTTTATTTGGGTATAAGAGCACAATGGGAAAAATGGGCAGTCGGTCACTTACTAAACATCCATCTTGTAAAAAAAAATCAATCAATACAGGATACTTTACTCCTATTTGAAACACTGCAATGTGTGGTGTTACAACAGGAAAAAAATATTGACGGTAAGCTTTTTTTTTCTTTATGTCTTCAGTTAGGTAAGAAATATGGCCACTTTTCTTTTAAAGTCAGTATT